>CM069868.1:50852883-50962883 GCA_036172795.1 Pelodytes ibericus | reverse complement strand
GCGTGTAATATACAGTTTATATAAATCTCACAGTGTGTGTAATATACCGTCTATATATATATATATATATATATATATATATATATATATCACAGTGTGTGTAATATACAGTCTCTATATATATTAGTGCGTGTAATATACAGTCTATATAAATCTCACAGTATGTGTAATATACCGTCTATATATATATATATCACAGTGTGTGTAATATACAGTCTCTATATATATTAGTGCGTGTAATATACAGTCTATATATATATATATATCACAATGTGTGTAATATACAGTCTATATATATATCAGTGTGTGTAATATACAGTCTATATATATATATATATATATATATATATATATCACAGTGTGTGTGTACTATACAGTCTAGATTTATATATATATATATATATATATATATATATATATCACAGTGCGTGTAATATACAGTCTATATATATATATCACAGTGCGTGTAATATACAGTCTATATATATATATATATATATATATATCACAGTGCGTGTAATATACAGTCTATATATATATATATCACAGTGCGTGTAATATACAGTCTATATATATATATATCACAGTTCGTGTAATATACAGTCTATATATATATATATATATCACAGTGTGTGTAATATACAGTCTATATATATATATATATATATATATATATATATATCACAGTGCGTGTAATATACAGTCTATATATATATATATATATATATATATATATATCACAGTGTTTGTAATATACAGTCTATATATATATATAAAATCACAGTGCTTGTAATATACAGTCTATATATATATATATATATATATATATATCACAGTGTGTGTAATATACAATCTATATATATATATATCACAGTGTGTGTAATATACAGTCTATATATATATATCACAGTGTGTGTAATATACAATCTATGTATATATATATATATCACAGTGTTTGTAATATACAGTCTATATATATATATATATATATATCACAGTGTGTGTAATATACAATCTATATATATATATATATATATATATATATATATATATATCACAGTGTGTGTAATATACAATCTATATATATATATATATCACAGTGTGTGTAATATATCACAGTGCGTGTAATATACAGTCTTTATATATATATATCACAGTGTTTGTAATATACAGTCTATATATATATATATATATCACAGTGTGTGTAATATACAATCTATATATATAGATATATATATATATATATATATATATCACAGTGTGTGAAATATACAGTCTATATATATATATATATATATATATATATATATATATATCACAGTGTGTGTAATATACAGTCTATATATATATCACAATGTGTGTAATATACAGTCTATATATATATATATCACAGTGCGTGTAATATACAGTCTGTCTATATATATATAATCACAGTGTGTATAATATACAGTCTATATATATATATATATATCACAGTGCGTGTAATATACAGTCTATATATATATATATATATATCACAGTGCGTGTAATATACAGTCTATCTATATATATATATCACAGTGTTTGTAATATAGTCTATATATATATATATCACAGTGCGTGTAATATACACTATATATATCACAATGCGTGTAATATACAGTCTATATATATATATATATATATATATATATATATATATATATATATCACAGTGTGTGTAATATACAGTCTATGTGTATATATATATCACAGTGCGTGTAATATACAGTCTATATATATATCACAGTGTGTGTAATATACAGTCTATATAATATATATATATATATATATATATATATATATATCACAGTGTGTATAATATACAGTCTATATATATATCACAGTGTGTGTAATATACAGTCTATATATATCACAGTGTGTGTAATATACAGTCTATATATATCACAGTGCGTGTAATATACAGTCTATATATATATCACAGTGTGTGTAATATACAGTCTATATATATATATATATATATCACAGTACGTGTAATATACAGTCTATATATATATATATATATCACAGTGTTTGTAATATACAGTCTATATATATATATATATCACAGTGTGTGTAATATACAATCTATATATATATATATATATATATATATATATATATATATATATATATATATCTATATATCTCACAGTGCGTGTCATATACAATCTATATATATATATATCACAGTGTGTGTAATATATCACAGTGCGTGTAATATACAGTCTATATATATATATATATCACAGTGCGTGTAATATACAGTCTATATATATAATCCCAGTTCGTGTAATATACACTATATATATATATATATATATATCACAATGCGTGTAATATACACTATATATATATATATATATCACAGTGCGTGTAATATACAGTCTATATATATATATATCACAGTGCGTGTAATATACAGTCTATATATATAATCCCAGTTCGTGTAATATATACAGTCTATATAATCCATGTAATATGCATATATATATTCCTCTCTTCTTCATGTGAGATTCAATATATCTTCTCCTCCTGTTTACAGATTCAGACCCGAGTCAGTGATGAGAGATACCTGAGGAGCCACAGGGAGGTGAATCTCTTACTCTCCGGATTTATACGGTAATATGACATGTTTAACGGCATATGTTGCATAGAGCACCACTGGAGTGGCCAAAATTCATACAATGCAATACATAAATGACCCTGAGGTGATTAAGTAGAGCCCATTGTCTGCTTGTCTGGACTGTAGTATATGTGACTCTCTCTAGTCTCTGAATGGAGCACACTCCTCCTCAGCACACTCCTCCTCACCACTCTCCTCCTCACCACACTCCTCCTCACCACTCTCCTCCTCACCACACTCCTCCTCACCACACTCCTCCTCACCACACTCCTCCTCACCACACTCCTCCTCAGTACACTCCTCCTCAGCACACTCCTCCTCACCACTCTCCTCCTCAGCACACTCCTCCTCACCACTCTCCTCCTCAGCACACTCCTCCTCACCACACTCCTCCTCACCACACTCCTCCTCACCACACTCCTCCTCACCACACTCCTCCTCAGCACACTCCTCCTCACCACTCTCCTCCTCAGCACACTCCTCCTCAGCACACTCCTCCTCAGCACACTCCTCCTCACCACTCTCCTCCTCAGCACACTCCTCCTCAGCACACTCCTCCTCACCACTCTCCTCCTCACCACACTCCTCCTCACCACACTCCTCCTCACCACACTCCTCCTCACCACTCTCCTCCTCACCACTCTCCTCCTCACCACACTCCTCCTCACCACACTCCTCCTCACCACACTCCTCCTCACCACACTCCTCCTCACCACACTCCTCCTCACCATACTTCTCACCCAATACTCCTCACCACACTCCTCACCATACTCCCCACACTCCTCACCATACTCATCACCATAGTCCTCACTACACTCACCATACTCCTCACCCCACTCACCACGCTCCTCACCACCCTCCTCACCATACTCCTCACCATACTCCTCACCATACTCCTCACCATACTCTTCACCCCACTCCTCACCACGCTCCTCACCACGCTCCTCACCACGCTCCTCACCACGCTTCTCACCACGCTTCTCACCACCCTTCTCACCACGCTTCTCACCACGCTTCTCACCACGCTTCTCACCACGCTTCTCACCACGCTCCTCACCACGCTCCTCACCACGCTCCTCACCACGCTCCTCACCACGCTCCTCACTTCTGTCTTTTCTCCAGGGAGATTCTGCTGAATAGACCAGAAAATGTCCGAGAGTTTGCAGCAGGTAAGAAAGCATCCCATGTAAAGCTTTAGATTAATGTCACAGGGAGGGGGTGCTGGACACCTAAATAAATGTGGGGATCTGGGCGAGGAGAAAGCTGATGAAGTACACAGCCAGTCACAGGGGGAGAACTGTAACCCCCCAAGAACTTTCCCAAAAAGTGCTCATCACTGGCATTTATATGTCACACTTACTGATTTGTTAAAGGGCCTCTGTCACCTAAACACTGCTTATACTGTGACTGGACAGAATAAAGGGCCTCTGTCACCTAAACACTGCTTATACTGTGACTGGACAGAATAAAGGGCCTCTGTCACCTAAACACTGCTTATACTGTGACTGGACAGAATAAAGGGCCTCTGTCACCTAAACACGGCTTATACTGTGACTGTACAGAATAAAGGGACCCTGTCACCTAAACACTGCTTATACTGTGACTGGACAGAATAAAGGGACCCTGTCACCTAAACACTGCTTATACTGTGACTGTACAGAATAAAGGGCCTCTGTCACCTAAACATTGCTTATACTGTGACTGTACAGAATAAAGGGCCTGTCACCTAAACACTGCTTATACTGGGACTGTACAGAATAAAGGGCCTCTGTCACCTAAACATGGCTTATACGGTGACTGTACAGAATAAAGGGACCCTGTCACCTAAACACTGCTTATACTGTGACTGTACAGAATAAAGGTCCCCTGTCACCTAAACACTACTTATACTGTGACTGTACAGAATAAAGGGCCTCTGTCACCTAAACATGGCTTATCCTGTGACTGTACAGAATAAAAGGACCCTGTCACCTAAACACGGCTTATACTGGGACTGTACAGAATAAAGGGCCTCTGTCACCTAAACATGGCTTATACTGTGACTGTACAGAATAAAGGGCCTCCCACACCTAAACACTGCTTATACTGTGACTGTACAGAATAAAGGGACCCTGTCACCTAAACATGGCTTATACTGTGACTGTACAGAATAAAGGGCCTGTCACCTAAACACTGCTTATACTGTGACTGTACAGAATAAAGGGCCTCTGTCACCTAAACACTGCTTATACTGTGACTGTACAGAATAAAGGGCCTCTGTCACCTAAACACTGCTTATACTGTGACTGTACAGAATAAAGGGCCTCTGTCACCTAAACACTGCTTATACTGTGACTGTACAGAATAAAGAGCCTCTGTCACCTAAACATTACTTATAATGTGACTGTACAGAATAAAGGGCCTCTGTCACCTAAACACGGCTTATACTGTGACTGTACAGAATAAAGGGCCTCTGTCACCTAAACACTGCTTATACTGTGACTGTACAGAATAAAGGGCCTGTCACCTAAACACTGCTTATACTGTGACTGTACAGAATAAAGGGCCTCTGTCACCTAAACACTACTTATACTGTGACTGTACAGAATAAAGGGCCTGTCACCTAAACACTGCTTATACTGTGACTGTATAGAATAAAGGGCCTCTGTCACCTAAACACTGCTTATACTGTGACTGTACAGAATAAAAGGGACTCTGTCACCTAAACACTGCTTATACTGTGACTGTACAGAATAAAGGGCCTCTGTCACCTAAACACTACTTATACTGTGACTGTACAGAATAAAGGGCCTCTGTCACCTAAACACTACTTATACTGTGACTGTACAGAATAAAGGGCCTCTGTCACCTAAACAATGCTTATACTGTGACTGTACAGAATAAAGGGCCTCTGTCACCTAAACACTGCTTATACTGTGACTATACAGAATAAAGGGCCTGTCACCTAAACACTGATTATACTGTGACTGTACAGAATAAAGGGCCTCTGTCACCTAAACACTACTTATACTGTGACTGTACAGAATAAAGGGCCTGTCACCTAAACACTGCTTATACTGTGACTGTACAGAATAAAGGGCCTCTGTCACCTAAACACTGCTTATACTGTGACTGTACAGAATAAAGGGCCTCTGTCACCTAAACACTGCTTATACTGTGACTGTACAGAATAAAGGGCCTGTCACCTAAACACTGCTTATACTGTGACTGTACAGAATAAAGGGCCTCTGTCACCTAAACACTGCTTATACTGTGATTGTACAGAATAAAAGGGACTCTGTCACCTAAACACTGCTTATACTGTGACTGTACAGAATAAAGGGCCTCTGTCACCTAAACACTGCTTATACTGTGACTGTACAGAATAAAGGGCCTCTGTCACCTAAACACTACGTATACTGTGACTGTACAGAATAAAGGGCCTCTGTCACCTAAACACTGCTTATACTGTGACTGTACAGAATAAAGGGCCTGTCACCTAAACACTGCTTATACTGTGACTGTACAGAATAAAGGGCCTCTGTCACCTAAACACTACTTATACTGTGACTGTACAGAATAAAGGGCCTCTGTCACCTAAACAATGCTTATACTGTGACTGTACAGAATAAAGGGCCTGTCACCTAAACACTGATTATACTGTGACTGTACAGAATAAAGGGCCTCTGTCACCTAAACACTACTTATACTGTGACTGTACAGAATAAAGAGCCTGTCACCTAAACACTGCTTATACTGTGACTGTACAGAATAAAGGGCCTCTGTCACCTAAACACTGCTTATACTGTGATTGTACAGAATAAAAGGGACTCTGTCACCTAAACACTGCTTATACTGTGACTGTACAGAATAAAGGGCCTCTGTCACCTTAACACTGCTTATACAGTGACTGTACAGAATAAAGGGCCTCTGTCACCTAAACACTGCTTATACTGTGACTGTACAGAATAAAGGGCCTGTCACCTAAACACTGCTTATACTGTGACTGTACAGAATAAAGGGCCTCTGTCACCTAAACACTACTTATACTGTGACTGTACAGAATAAAGGGCCTGTCACCTAAACACTGCTTATACTGTGACTGTACAGAATAAAGGGCCTCTGTCACCTAAACACTGCTTATACTGTGACTGTACAGAATAAAAGGGACTCTGTCACCTAAACACTGCTTATACTGTGACTGTACAGAATAAAGGGCCTCTGTCACCTAAACACTACTTATACTGTGACTGTACAGAATAAAGGGCCTCTGTCACCTAAACACTGCTTATACTGTGACTGTACAGAATAAAGGGCCTCTGTCACCTAAACACTGCTTATACTGTGATTGTACAGAATAAAAGGGACTCTGTCACCTAAACACTGCTTATACTGTGACTGTACAGAATAAAGAGCCTCTGTCACCTAAACACTGCTTATACTGTGACTGTACAGAATAAAGGGCCTCTGTCACCTAAACACTACTTATACTGTGACTGTACAGAATAAAGGGCCTCTGTCACCTAAACACTACTTATACTGTGACTGTACAGAATAAAGGGCCTCTGTCACCTAAATACTGCTTATACTGTGACTGTACAGAATAAAGGGCCTGTCACCTAAACCCTGCTTATACTGTGACTGTACAGAATAAAGGGCCTCTGTCACCTAAACACTACTTATACTGTGACTGTACAGAATAAAGGGCCTCTGTCACCTAAACAATGCTTATACTGTGACTGTACAGAATAAAGGGCCTCTGTCACCTAAACACTGCTTATACTGTGACTATACAGAATAAAGGGCCTGTCACCTAAACACTGATTATACTGTGACTGTACACAATAAAGGGCCTCTGTCACCTAAACACTACTTATACTGTGACTGTACAGAATAAAGGGCCTGTCACCTAAACACTGCTTATACTGTGACTGTACAGAATAAAGGGCCTCTGTCACCTAAACACTGCTTATACTGTGATTGTACAGAATAAAAGGGACTCTGTCACCTAAACACTGCTTATACTGTGACTGTACAGAATAAAGGGCCTCTGTCACCTAAACACTACTTATACTGTGACTGTACAGAATAAAGGGCCTCTGTCGCCTAAACACTGCTTATACTGTGACTGTACAGAATAAAGGGCCTGTCACCTAAACACTGCTTATACTGTGACTGTACAGAATAAAGGGCCTCTGTCACCTAAACACTGCTTATACTGTGACTGTACAGAATAAAAGGGACTCTGTCACCTAAACACTGCTTATACTGTGACTGTACAGAATAAAGTGCCTCTGTCACCTAAACACTGCTTATACTGTGACTGTACAGAATAAAGGGCCTCTGTCACCTAAACACTGCTTATACTGTGACTGTACAGAATAAAGGGCCTCTGTCACCTAAACACTGCTTATACTGTGACTGTACAGAATAAAGGGCCTCTGTCACCTAAACACTACTTATACTGTGACTGTACAGAATAAAGGGCCTCTGTCACCTAAACACTGCTTATACTGTGACTGTACAGAATAAAGGGCCTGTCACCTAAACACTGCTTATACTGTGACTGTACAGAATAAAGGGCCTGTCACCTAAACACTACTTATACTGTGACTGTACAGAATAAAGGGCCTCTGTCACCTAAACACTGCTTATACTGTGACTGTACAGAATAAAGGGCCTCTGTCACCTAAACACTGCTTATACTGTGACTGTACAGAATAAAGGGCCTGTCACCTAAACACTGCTTATACTGTGACTGTACAGAATAAAAGACAATGTTTACATTGTGTCGGCAGAATTGCAGCAAATTCAATAAATAAGCAGAATATGTGGTTTAAACATGTCTGTGGATTCTATCAAGCCACAAGGTGATGTCATAAGCAGGAGACTCCGTACGCATACTTTAAACACATGTTCTCTACTTGTATGCATTCACTTGCGATTCTGCTGGCATAATGTATAGACAATTGTTTTTAGCATTTTCTGTTCTCTATATTTACAATGTGAACATGATTTGGGTGACAGATTCCCTGAACGGGTCAAACTGTGCATTTCTTATACTATAAATGTAGAGGATAAAACAAATCATGTATACATAAAATAAGAGAACACATATCTCCTGACATCACCTGTGGCCTGATATGCAAATTAAGTCATTTTCAATAGGGAATGTGTGATCTGCATATCAAGGTGATGTACTAAGCAGGAGCGTTTGCTTTGTCAATAATCCTGGGACAGACAGGGGTCTTCATGTTCGGTGGGTTTAATTTGCTGTGCCAGTAAGACAATGATTTGTCCGGCCGTCTGCCCGTCCATCATGCCACCCCCATCATCACATCTCCCATTACGGCAGAGACGTGTTTAATCTGAAGGGACATTGATGGAGAATCCATTACCCATGGCAGCCGCGCGCTGCACACCTCCATTCATCAATAGCATGGGGAACGTCGCACTGACCGATACCTTGTATCGTAAAACTGTCAGGAGGAGCAGGAGAAATGATGTGGATTTTCATGGATTAGGGAACGGCTGTCCGCATTGATCCCTAGAGGAATACACAGTGTTTATACAAGCCCTGGGCCATACTATTTTGTTACATGCACTCTATTACTGGCTCCCAAATTTGAGTGTCAATTTATGTATCTGCCTATCCATCCAATGGGCCATTAAACAGATGGTGAGAAGCTCTGTCTGTCTCTATACTGCCCCAGCCACAGAGCAGCCAGTCATATCGAAACCACCATGGTGCTACTGGTTAAATAGCGCTTTACATCCCCCACTGGATTGTGTCCCCCACCAGAATGGTGAACAGGCATGCAACAAAAGAGGACAGAGACTTAAACTAGAGGGACAAACGTTTTAATATCAGGAAGTATATTACCAGGGACTAATGATAGTATTACTTTACTGAGAGGGAAGTGGATGCATGGAATAGTCTTCCAGTAGAAGTGGTAGAGGTTAATACAGTGAAGGAGTTTAAGCATGCATGGGATAGGTATAAGGCTATCCTAGATATAAGATAAGGCCAGGGACTAATGATAGTATTATATTACAGAGAGGGTAGTGGATGCATGGAATAGTCTTCCAGTAGAAGTGGTAGAGGTTAATACAGTGAAGGAGTTTAAGCATGCATGGGATAGGTATAAGGCTATCCTAGATATAAGATAAGGCCAGGGACTAATGAAAGTATTACATTACTGAGAGGGTAGTGGATGTATGGAATAGTCTTCCAGTAGAAGTGGTAGAGGTTAATACAGTGAAGGAGTTTAAGCATGCATGGGATAGGTATAAGGCTATCCTAGATATAAGATAAGGCCAGGGACTAATGATAGTATTATATTACTGAGAGGGTAGTGGATGCATGGAATAGTCTTCCAGTAGAAGTGGTAGAGGTTAATACAGTGAAGGAGTTTAAGCATGCATGGGATAGGTATAAGGCTATCCTAGATATAAGATAAGGCCAGGGACTAATGAAAGTATTACATTACTGAGAGGGTAGTGGATGCATGGAATAGTCTTCCAGTAGAAGTGGTAGAGGTTAATACAGTGAAGGAGTTTAAGCATGCGTGGGATAGGTATAAGGCTATCCTAGATATAAGATAAGGTCAGTGACTAATGAAAGTATTACTTTACTGAGAGGGAAGTGTATGTATGGAATAGTCTTCCAGTAGAAGTGGTAGAGGTTAATACAGTGAAGGAGTTTAAGCATGCATGGGATAGGGATAAGGCTATCCTAGATATAATATAAGGCCAGGGACTAATGAAAGTATTACATTACTGAGAGGGTAGTGGATGCATGGAATAGTCTTCCAGTAGAAGTGGTAGAGGTTAATACAGTGAACGAGTTTCAGCATGCATGACATAGGTATAAGGCTATCCTAGATATAAGATAAGGCCAGGGACTAATGAAAGTATTACTTTACTGAGAGGGTAGTGGATGTGTGGAATAGTCTTCCAGTAGAGGTGGTAGAGGTTAATACACTGAAGGAGTTTAAGCATGCATGGGATAGGTATAAGGCTATCCTAGATATAATATAAGGCCAGGGACTAATGAAAGTATTACATTACTGAGAGAGTAGTGGATGTATGGAATAGTCTTCCAGTAGAAGTGGTAGAGGTTAATACAGTGAAGGAGTTTAAGCATGCATGGGATAGGTATAAGGCTATCCTAGATATAATATAAGGCCAGGGACTAATGAAAGTATTACATTACTGAGAGGGTAGTGGATGCATGGAATAGTCTTCCAGTAGAAGTGGTAGAGGTTAATAGAGTGAAGGAGTTTAAGCATGCATGGGATAGGTATAAGGCTATCCTAGATATAAGATAAGGCCAGGGATTAATGAAAGTATTACATTACTGAGAGGGTAGTGGATGCATGGAATAGTCTTCCAGTAGAAGTGGTAGAGGTTAATACAGTGAAGGAGTTTAAGCATGCGTGGGATAGGTATAAGGCTATCCTAGATAAAAGATAAGGCCAGGGACTAATGAAAGTATTACTTTACTGAGAGGGTAGTGGATGCATGGAATAGTCTTCCAGTAGAAGTGGTAGAGGTTAATACAGTGAAGGGGTTTAAGCATGCATGGGATAGGTATAAGGCTATCCTAGATATAAGATAAGGCCAGGGACTAATGAAAGTATTACATTACTGAGAGGGTAGTGGATGTATGGAATAGTCTTCCAGTAGAAGTGGTAGAGGTTAATACAGTGAAGGAGTTTAAGCATGCATGGGATAGGTATAAGGCTATCCTAGATATAAGATAAGGCCAGGGACTAATGAAAGTATTACTTTACTGAGAGGGTAGTGGATGTATGGAATAGTCTTCCAGTAGAAGTGGTAGAGGTTAATACAGTGAAGGAGTTTAAGCATGCATGGGATAGGTATAAGGCTATCCTAGATATAAGATAAGGCCAGGGATTAATGAAAGTATTACATTACTGAGAGGGTAGTGGATGCATGGAATAGTCTTCCAGTAGAAGTGGTAGAGGTTAATACAGTGAAGGAGTTTAAGCATGCGTGGGATAGGTATAAGGCTATCCTAGATAAAAGATAAGGCCAGGGACTAATGAAAGTATTACTTTACTGAGAGGGTAGTGGATGCATGGAATAGTCTTCCAGTAGAAGTGGTAGAGGTTAATACAGTGAAGGGGTTTAAGCATGCATGGGATAGGTATAAGGCTATCCTAGATATAAGATAAGGCCAGGGACTAATGAAAGTATTACATTACTGAGAGGGTAGTGGATGTATGGAATAGTCTTCCAGTAGAAGTGGTAGAGGTTAATACAGTGAAGGAGTTTAAGCATGCATGGGATAGGTATAAGGCTATCCTAGATATAAGATAAGGCCAGGGACTAATGAAAGTATTACTTTACTGAGAGGGTAGTGGATGTATGGAATAGTCTTCCAGTAGAAGTGGTAGAGGTTAATACAGTGAAGGAGTTTAAGCATGCATGGGATAGGTATAAGGCTATCCTAGATATAAGATAAGGCCAGGGACTAATGAAAGTATTACTTTACTGAGAGGGTAGTGGATGCATGGAATAGTCTTCCAGTAGAAGTGGTAGAGGTTAATACAGTGAAGGAGTTTAAGCATGCATGGGATAGGTATAAGGCTATCCTAGATATAAGATAAGACCAGGGACTAATGAAAGTATTACGTAACTGAGAGGGTAGTGGATGTATGGAATAGTCTTCCAGTAGAAGTGGTAGAGGTTAATACAGTGAAGGAGTTTAAGCATGCATGGGATAGGTATAAGGCTATCCTAGATATAAGATAAGGCCAGGGACTAATGAAAGTATTACTTTACTGAGAGGGTAGTGGATGTATGGAATAGTCTTCCAGTAGAAGTGGTAGAGGTTAATACAGTGAAGGAGTTTAAGCATGCATGGGATAGGTATAAGGCTATCCTAGATATAAGATAAGGCCAGGGATTAATGAAAGTATTACATTACTGAGAGGGTAGTGGATGCATGGAATAGTCTTCCAGTAGAAGTGGTAGAGGTTAATACAGTGAAGGAGTTTAAGCATGCGTGGGATAGGTATAAGGCTATCCTAGATAAAAGATAAGGCCAGGGACTAATGAAAGTATTACTTTACTGAGAGGGTAGTGGATGCATGGAATAGTCTTCCAGTAGAAGTGGTAGAGGTTAATACAGTGAAGGGGTTTAAGCATGCATGGGATAGGTATAAGGCTATCCTAGATATAAGATAAGGCCAGGGACTAATGAAAGTATTACATTACTGAGAGGGTAGTGGATGTATGGAATAGTCTTCCAGTAGAAGTGGTAGAGGTTAATACAGTGAAGGAGTTTAAGCATGCATGGGATAGGTATAAGGCTATCCTAGATATAAGATAAGGCCAGGGACTAATGAAAGTATTACTTTACTGAGAGGGTAGTGGATGTATGGAATAGTCTTCCAGTAGAAGTGGTAGAGGTTAATACAGTGAAGGAGTTTAAGCATGCATGGGATAGGTATAAGGCTATCCTAGATATAAGATAAGGCCAGGGACTAATGAAAGTATTACTTTACTGAGAGGGTAGTGGATGCATGGAATAGTCTTCCAGTAGAAGTGGTAGAGGTTAATACAGTGAAGGAGTTTAAGCATGCATGGGATAGGTATAAGGCTATCCTAGATATAAGATAAGGCCAGGGACTAATGATAGTATTATATTACAGAGAGGGTAGTGGATGCATGGAATAGTCTTCCAGTAGAAGTGGTAGAGGTTAATACAGTGAAGGAGTTTAAGCATGCATGGGATAGGTATAAGGCTATCCTAGATATAAGATAAGGCCAGGGACTAATGAAAGTATTACATTACTGAGAGGGTAGTGGATGTATGGAATAGTCTTCCAGTAGAAGTGGTAGAGGTTAATACAGTGAAGGAGTTTAAGCATGCATGGGATAGGTATAAGGCTATCCTAGATATAAGATAAGGCCAGGGACTAATGATAGTATTATATTACTGAGAGGGTAGTGGATGCATGGAATAGTCTTCCAGTAGAAGTGGTAGAGGTTAATACAGTGAAGGAGTTTAAGCATGCATGGGATAGGTATAAGGCTATCCTAGATATAAGATAAGGCCAGGGACTAATGAAAGTATTACATTACTGAGAGGGTAGTGGATGCATGGAATAGTCTTCCAGTAGAAGTGGTAGAGGTTAATACAGTGAAGGAGTTTAAGCATGCGTGGGATAGGTATAAGGCTATCCTAGATATAAGATAAGGTCAGTGACTAATGAAAGTATTACTTTACTGAGAGGGAAGTGTATGTATGGAATAGTCTTCCAGTAGAAGTGGTAGAGGTTAATACAGTGAAGGAGTTTAAGCATGCATGGGATAGGGATAAGGCTATCCTAGATATAATATAAGGCCAGGGACTAATGAAAGTATTACATTACTGAGAGGGTAGTGGATGCATGGAATAGTCTTCCAGTAGAAGTGGTAGAGGTTAATACAGTGAACGAGTTTCAGCATGCATGACATAGGTATAAGGCTATCCTAGATATAAGATAAGGCCAGGGACTAATGAAAGTATTACTTTACTGAGAGGGTAGTGGATGTGTGGAATAGTCTTCCAGTAGAGGTGGTAGAGGTTAATACACTGAAGGAGTTTAAGCATGCATGGGATAGGTATAAGGCTATCCTAGATATAATATAAGGCCAGGGACTAATGAAAGTATTACATTACTGAGAGAGTAGTGGATGTATGGAATAGTCTTCCAGTAGAAGTGGTAGAGGTTAATACAGTGAAGGAGTTTAAGCATGCATGGGATAGGTATAAGGCTATCCTAGATATAATATAAGGCCAGGGACTAATGAAAGTATTACATTACTGAGAGGGTAGTGGATGCATGGAATAGTCTTCCAGTAGAAGTGGTAGAGGTTAATAGAGTGAAGGAGTTTAAGCATGCATGGGATAGGTATAAGGCTATCCTAGATATAAGATAAGGCCAGGGATTAATGAAAGTATTACATTACTGAGAGGGTAGTGGATGCATGGAATAGTCTTCCAGTAGAAGTGGTAGAGGTTAATACAGTGAAGGAGTTTAAGCATGCGTGGGATAGGTATAAGGCTATCCTAGATAAAAGATAAGGCCAGGGACTAATGAAAGTATTACTTTACTGAGAGGGTAGTGGATGCATGGAATAGTCTTCCAGTAGAAGTGGTAGAGGTTAATACAGTGAAGGGGTTTAAGCATGCATGGGATAGGTATAAGGCTATCCTAGATATAAGATAAGGCCAGGGACTAATGAAAGTATTACATTACTGAGAGGGTAGTGGATGTATGGAATAGTCTTCCAGTAGAAGTGGTAGAGGTTAATACAGTGAAGGAGTTTAAGCATGCATGGGATAGGTATAAGGCTATCCTAGATATAAGATAAGGCCAGGGACTAATGAAAGTATTACTTTACTGAGAGGGTAGTGGATGTATGGAATAGTCTTCCAGTAGAAGTGGTAGAGGTTAATACAGTGAAGGAGTTTAAGCATGCATGGGATAGGTATAAGGCTATCCTAGATATAAGATAAGGCCAGGGATTAATGAAAGTATTACATTACTGAGAGGGTAGTGGATGCATGGAATAGTCTTCCAGTAGAAGTGGTAGAGGTTAATACAGTGAAGGAGTTTAAGCATGCGTGGGATAGGTATAAGGCTATCCTAGATAAAAGATAAGGCCAGGGACTAATGAAAGTATTACTTTACTGAGAGGGTAGTGGATGCATGGAATAGTCTTCCAGTAGAAGTGGTAGAGGTTAATACAGTGAAGGGGTTTAAGCATGCATGGGATAGGTATAAGGCTATCCTAGATATAAGATAAGGCCAGGGACTAATGAAAGTATTACATTACTGAGAGGGTAGTGGATGTATGGAATAGTCTTCCAGTAGAAGTGGTAGAGGTTAATACAGTGAAGGAGTTTAAGCATGCATGGGATAGGTATAAGGCTATCCTAGATATAAGATAAGGCCAGGGACTAATGAAAGTATTACTTTACTGAGAGGGTAGTGGATGTATGGAATAGTCTTCCAGTAGAAGTGGTAGAGGTTAATACAGTGAAGGAGTTTAAGCATGCATGGGATAGGTATAAGGCTATCCTAGATATAAGATAAGGCCAGGGACTAATGAAAGTATTACTTTACTGAGAGGGTAGTGGATGCATGGAATAGTCTTCCAGTAGAAGTGGTAGAGGTTAATACAGTGAAGGAGTTTAAGCATGCATGGGATAGGTATAAGGCTATCCTAGATATAAGATAAGACCAGGGACTAATGAAAGTATTACGTAACTGAGAGGGTAGTGGATGTATGGAATAGTCTTCCAGTAGAAGTGGTAGAGGTTAATACAGTGAGGGAGTTTAAGCATGCGTGGGATAGGTATAAGGCTATCCTAGATATAAGATAAGACCAGGGACTAATGAAAGTATTACGTTACTGAGAGGGTAGTGGATGTATGGAATAGTCTTCCAGTAGAAGTGGTAGAGGTTAATACAGTGAAGGAATTTAAGCATACATGGTATGGGTATAAGGCTATCCTAGATATAAGATAAGGCCATTCCAGTAGAATAGTCTTCCAGTAGAAGTGGTAGAGGTTAATAGAGTGAAGGAGTTTAAGCATGCATGGGATAGGTATAAGGCTATCCTAGATATAAGATAAGGCCAGGGATTAATGAAAGTATTACATTACTGAGAGGGTAGTGGATGCATGGAATAGTCTTCCAGTAGAAGTGGTAGAGGTTAATACAGTGAAGGAGTTTAAGCATGCGTGGGATAGGTATAAGGCTATCCTAGATAAAAGATAAGGCCAGGGACTAATGAAAGTATTACTTTACTGAGAGGGTAGTGGATGCATGGAATAGTCTTCCAGTAGAAGTGGTAGAGGTTAATACAGTGAAGGGGTTTAAGCATGCATGGGATAGGTATAAGGCTATCCTAGATATAAGATAAGGCCAGGGACTAATGAAAGTATTACATTACTGAGAGGGTAGTGGATGTATGGAATAGTCTTCCAGTAGAAGTGGTAGAGGTTAATACAGTGAAGGAGTTTAAGCATGCATGGGATAGGTATAAGGCTATCCTAGATATAAGATAAGGCCAGGGACTAATGAAAGTATTACTTTACTGAGAGGGTAGTGGATGTATGGAATAGTCTTCCAGTAGAAGTGGTAGAGGTTAATACAGTGAAGGAGTTTAAGCATGCATGGGATAGGTATAAGGCTATCCTAGATATAAGATAAGGCCAGGGACTAATGAAAGTATTACTTTACTGAGAGGGTAGTGGATGCATGGAATAGTCTTCCAGTAGAAGTGGTAGAGGTTAATACAGTGAAGGAGTTTAAGCATGCATGGGATAGGTATAAGGCTATCCTAGATATAAGATAAGACCAGGGACTAATGAAAGTATTACGTTACTGAGAGGGTAGTGGATGTATGGAATAGTCTTCCAGTAGAAGTGGTAGAGGTTAATACAGTGAGGGAGTTTAAGCATGCATGGGATAGGTATAAGGCTATCCTAGATATAAGATAAGACCAGGGACTAATGAAAGTATTACGTTACTGAGAGGGTAGTGGATGTATGGAATAGTCTTCCAGTAGAAGTGGTAGAGGTTAATACAGTGAAGGAATTTAAGCATACATGGTATGGGTATAAGGCTATCCTAGATATAAGATAAGGCCAGGGACTAATGAAAGTATTACTTTACTGAGAGGATAGTGGATGTATGGAATAGTCTGCCAGTAGAAGTGGTAGAGGTTAATACAGTGAAGGAGTTTAAGCATGCGTGGGATAGATATAAGACTATCATAGATGGTTAGCTGCAGTGAGCATGGTTGTCTAGCAGCAGTGCTCAGGGTTAGTTAGCAGTGGTGAGTGGGGTTAGTTAGCAGTGGTGCTCAGGGTTAGTTAGCAGCGGGGCTCAGGGTTAGTTAGCAGCGGGGCTCAGGGTTAGTTAGCAGCGGGGCTCAGGGTTAGTTAGCAGCGGGGCTCAGGGTTAGTTAGCAGTGGTGAGCGGGGTTAGTTAGCAGTGCTGAGCGGGGTTAGTTAGCAGTGGTGAGCGGGGTTAGTTAGCAGCGGGGCTCAGGGTTAGTTAGCAGCGGGGCTCAGGGTTAGTTAGCAGTGGTGAGCGGGGTTAGTTAGCAGTGGTGAGCGGGGTTAGTTAGCAGCGTGGCTCACGGTTAGTTAGCAGTGGTGAGCGGGGTTAGTTAGCAGTGGTGAGCGGGGTTAGTTAGTAGTGGTTAGCGGGGTTAGTTAGCAGTGGTGGTTAGTTAGCCGTGGTGGTTAGTTAGTGGTGGTTAGTTAGCAGCGGGGCTCAGGGTTAATAAGCAGCGGGGCTCAGGGTTAGTTAGCAGTGGTGAGCGGGGTTAGTTAGCAGTTGTGCTTAGTTAGCAGTGGTAAGCGGGGTTAGTTAGTGGTGGTTAGTTAGCAGTGGTAAGCGGGGTTAGTTAGCAGTGGTGGTTAGTTAGCAGTGGTAAGCGTGGTTAGTTAACAGTGGTAAGTGGGGTTAGCAGTGGTTAGCGGGGTTAGTTAGCAGTGGTGGTTAGTTAGCAGTGGTGAGCGGGGTTAGTTAGCAGTGGTTAGCGGGGTTAGTTAGCAGTGGTGGTTAGTTAGCAGTGGTGGTTAGTTAGCAGCGGGGCTCAGGGTTAGTTAGCAGCGGGGCTCAGGGTTAGTTAGCAGTGGTGAGCGGGGTTAGTTAGCAGTGGTAAGCGGGGTTAGTTAGCAGTGGTAAGCGGGGTTAGTTAGCAGTGGTAAGCGGGGTTAGTTAGCAGTGGTGCTTAGTTAGCAGTGGTGCTTAGTTAGCAGTGGTGCTTAGTTAGCAGTGGTAAGCGGGGTTAGTTAGCAGTGGTAAGCGGGGTTAGTTAGCAGTGGTGCTTAGTTAGCAGTGGTAAGAAGGGGTTAGTTTGTGCTTTTCTGAACATTGCAATGTCTGTCACTGTGTTATCATCTAGTTATACCTGTTTATCTATAAATGTGCCAGCTCAGTAGAAATGATTCATCTTTACATCCCATGCTGTATGTGTGCCCTATGTATTTACACGTTTGCACATTTCTGTTACACCCTAGCTCTGTGTCAGAGGTGCTGGCCTCTAAATGTATGGTCTGCAAACTACCAGTGTACAGCTCTGACATCCCAGAGAAAGCCGGATATTACTGGCCTTAATGAATCAAATTATACTCGGGAAATAATATTCCAGCCTGGATAAGCAGAGAGTGGGGTGGGGCTGTGCACGGGAAGTTGGTGAAGGGAGTGCAAGGAATCCAGTTTCCACCATTATCTCCTCCTGCACCTGTGCATTGAATCCTCTCCACCTATATAATGTATGTTCACATACGCTCAGTGTCTTCTTACCATATTACACATTACTGGGAGTGTTATTACTATGGAGTCTGTGATACACTCACACACGGCACATTACTGGGAGTGTTATTACTATGGAGTCTGTGATACACTCACACACTGCACATTACTGGGAGTGTTATTACTATGGAGTCTGTGATACACTCACACACTGCACATTACTGTGATACACTCACACACTGCACATTACTGGGAGTGTTATTACTATGGAGTCTGTGATACACTCACACACTGCACATTACTGTGATACACTCACACACTGCACATTACTGGGAGTGTTATTACTATGGAGTCTGTGATACACTCACACACTGCACATTACTGTGATACACTCACACACTGCACATTACTGGGAGTGTTATTACTATGGAGTCTGTGATACACTCACACGCTGCACATTACTGTGATACACTCACACACTGCACATTACTGTGATACACTCACACACTGCACATTACTGGGAGTGTTATTACTATGGAGTCTGTGATACACTCACACACTGCACATTACTGGGAGTGTTATTACTATGGAGTCTGTGATACACTCACACACTGCACATTACTGGGAGTGTTATTACTATGGAGTCTGTGATACACTCACACGCTGCACATTACTGGGAGTGTTATTACTATGGAGTCTGTGATACACTCACACACTGCACATTACTGGGAGTGTTATTACTATGGAGTCTGTGATACACTCACACGCTGCACATTACTGTGATACACTCACACACTGCACATTACTGGGAGTGTTATTACTATGGAGTCTGTGATACACTCACACGCTGCACATTACTGTGATACACTCACACACTGCACATTACTGTGATACACTCACACACTGCACATTACTGTGATACACTCACACACTGCACATTACTGGGAGTGTTATTACTATGGAGTCTGTGATACACTCACACGCTGCACATTACTGTGATACACTCACACACTGCACATTACTGTGATACACTCACACACTGCACATTACTGTGATACACTCACACACTGCACATTACTGTGATACACTCACACGCTGCACATTACTGTGATACACTCACACACTGCACATTACTGTGATACACTCACACACTGCACATTACTGTGATACTCTCACACACTGCACATTACTGTGATACACTCACACACTGCACATTACTGTGATACACTCACACACTGCACATTAATGTGATACTCTCACACACTGCACATTACTGTGATACACTCACACACTGCACATTACTGTGATACACTCACACGCTGCACATTACTGTGATACACTCACACGCTGCACATTACTGTGATACACTCACACACTGCACATTACTGTGATACACTCACACACTGCACATTACTGTGATACACTCACACACTGCACATTACTGTGATACACTCACACACTGCACATTACTGTGATACACTCACACGCTGCACATTACTGTGATACACTCACACGCTGCACATTACTGTGATACACTCACACACTGCACATTACTGTGATACACTCACACACTGCACATTACTGTGATACACTCACACACTGCACATTACTGTGATACACTCACACACTGCACATTACTGTGATACACTCACACACTGCACATTACTGTGATACACTCACACACTGCACATTACTGTGATACACTCACACACTGCACATTACTGTGATACACTCACACACTGCACATTACTGTGATACACTCACACACTGCACATTACTGTGATACACTCACACACTGCACATTACTGTGATACACTCACACACTGCACATTACTGTGATACACTCACACACTGCACATTACTGGGAGTGTTATTACTATGGAGTCTGTGATACACTCACACACTGCACATTACTGTGATACACTCACATACTGCACATTACTGGGAGTGTTATTACTATGGAGTCTGTGATACACTCACACACTGCACATTACTGTGATACACTCACATACTACACATTACTGGGAGTGTTATTACTATGGAGTCTGTGATACACTCACACACTGCACATTACTGTGATACACTCACATACTGCACATTACTGGGAGTGTTATTACTATGGAGTCTGTGATACACTCACACACTGCACATTACTGTGATACACTCACACACTGCACATTACTGTGATACACTCACACACTGCACATTACTGTGATACACTCACACACTGCACATTACTGTGATACACTCACATACTGCACATTACTGGGAGTGTTATTACTATGGAGTCTGTGATACACTCACACACTGCACATTACTGTGATACACTCACATACTGCACATTACTGTGATACACTCACACACTGCACATTACTGTGATACACTCACATACTGCACATTACTGTGATACACTCACACACTGCACATTACTGTGATACACTCACACACTGCACATTACTGTGATACACTCACATACTGCACATTACTGTGATACACTCACACACTGCACATTACTGTGATACACTCACATACTGCACATTACTGTGATACACTCACACACTGCACATTACTGTGATACACTCACATACTGCACATTACTGTGATACACTCACACACTGCACATTACTGTGATACACTCACACACTGCACATTACTGTGATACACTCACACACTGCACATTACTGTGATACACTCACATACTGCACATTACTGTGATACACTCACACACTGCACATTACTGTGATACACTCACACACTGCACATTACTGTGATACACTCACATACTGCACATTACTGTGATACACTCACACACTGCACATTACTGTGATACACTCACACACTGCACATTACTGTGATACACTCACACACTGCACATTACTGTGATACACTCACACACTGCACATTACTGTGATACACTCACACACTGCACATTACTGGGAGTGTTATTACTATGGAGTCTGTGATACACTCACACACTGCACATTACTGTGATACACTCACATACTGCACATTACTGTGATACACTCACACACTGCACATTACTGTGATACACTCACATACTGCACATTACTGTGATACACTCACACGCTGCACATTACTGTGATACACTCACATACTGCACATTACTGTGATACACTCACACGCTGCACATTACTGTGATACACTCACACACTGCACATTACTGTGATACACTCACACACTGCACATTACTGTGATACACTCACACACTGCACATTACTGTGATACACTCACACACTGCACATTACTGTGATACACTCACACACTGCACATTACTGTGATACACTCACACACTGCACATTACTGTGATACACTCACACACTGCACATTACTGTGATACACTCACACACTGCACATTACTGTGATACACTCACACACTGCACATTACTGTGATACACTCACACACTGCACATTACTGTGATACACTCACACGCTGCACATTACTGTGATACACTCACACGCTGCACATTACTGTGATACACTCACACACTGCACATTACTGTGATACACTCACACACTGCACATTACTGTGATACACTCACACGCTGCACATTACTGTGATACACTCACACACTGCACCTTACTGTGATACACTCACACGCTGCACATTACTGTGATACACTCACACACTGCACATTACTGTGATACACTCACACACTGCACATTACTGTGATACACTCACACACTGTACATTACTGTGATACACTCACACACTGCACATTACTGTGATACTCTCACACACTGTACATTACTGTGATACACTCACACACTGTACATTACTGTGATACTCTCACACACTGTACATTACTGTGATACACTCACACACTGTACATTACTGTGATACTCTCACACACTGCACATTACTGTGATACACTCACACGCTGCACATTACTGTGATTCTCTCACACACTGTACATTACTGTGATACACTCACACACTGCACATTACTGTGATACTCTCACACACTGTACATTACTGTGATACTCTCACACACACTGGATCATCCGTGTGGTTTGTTATAGGGGGGGCTAATTACATGGGATTGGAAGGGACTTTTCCTTGTCAGATGGTTAAAAATAGACTCAGCCCTACAGGAAATACTGAGCAGAGGCTGTAAGTTGGGTCTGTGACAGATCACGTCATGCCCCTTATTAAATCATATTACTGCGTAATACAGTTAGACACTGAGCATACGCACCCGTTACCATGGACACCAAGTATGAGGAGCCCACAGACGCCATGTAATGGCTGGGTTAACCCCGTCATGTACAAACGGCAGAGACATGACTTGGATTCAGTGGCTTGTGTTAGGTCATGTGCTCATACAGTACCGGGCTTCCCTTCCAGTATCCAGGCTGTAACTATAGACTCAATACATCAAACTAACATGGCGGTCTGGACTTCCATTCTCATACAGTGTATGACAAGTGGAAATAATGGAACCCCTTAAAGGAGAAAAATGTCCCACGGTGTCTCCTGTTTATGACATCACCTGTGGTTTGATATGCAAATTAACTTTCAGTGGGAAATGTGTAATTTGCATATCAAGCCACAATGTGATGTCATAAACAGGAGACACAGACACATGTAAATAACATTTCGCTTAATTGATGTATTTGCTGCAATTCTTCACAATGTTTATATAATTTCCATCATGTTTTATTCTGTACAGTCACAGTATAAGCAGTGTCTAGGTGACAGGCCCTTTATTCTGTACAGTCACAGTATAAGCCGTGTTTAGGTTACAGTCCCTTTATTCTGTACAGTCACAGTATAAGTAGTGTTTAGGTGACAGTCCCTTTATTCTGTACAGTCACAGTATAAGCCGTGTTTAGGTGACAGTCCCTTTATTCTGTACAGTCACAGTATAAGTAGTGTTTAGGTGACAGGGTCCCTTTATTCTGTACAGTCACAGTATAAGCCGTGTTTAGGTGACAGTCCCTTTATTCTGTACAGTCACAGTATAAGTAGTGTTTAGGTGACAGAGGCCCTTTATTCTGTACAGTCACAGTATAAGCAGTGTCTAGGTGACAGGCCCTTTATTCTGTACAGTCACAGTATAAGCAGTGTTTAGGTGACAGAGGCCCTTTATTCTGTACAGTCACAGTATAAGCCGTGTTTAGGTGACAGTCCCATTATTCTGTACAGTCACAGTATAAGCAGTGTTTAGGTGACAGGACCTTTATTCTGTACAGTCACAGTATAAGCAGTGTTTAGGTGACAGGGTCCCTTTATTCTGTACAGTCACAGTATAAGTAGTGTTTAGGTGACAGGACCTTTATTCTGTACAGTCACAGTATAAGCAGTGTTTAGGTGACAGGGTCCCTTTATTCTGTACAGTCACAGTATAAGTAGTGTTTAGGTGACAGGACCTTTATTCTGTACAGTCACAGTATAAGCAGTGTTTAGGTGACAGGGTCCCTTTATTCTGTACAGTCACAGTATAAGTAGTGTTTAGGTGACAGGACCTTTATTCTGTACAGTCACAGTATAAGTAGTGTTTAGGTGACAGGACCTTTATTCTGTACAGTCACAGTATAAGCAGTGTTTAGGTGACAGTCCCATTATTCTGTACAGTCACAGTATAAGCAGTGTTTAGGTTACAGGGTCCCTTTATTCTGTACAGTCACAGTATAAGCAGTGTTTAGGTGACAGGCCCTTTATTCTGTACAGTCACAGTATAAGCAGTGTTTAGGTGACAGGGTCCCTTTATTCTGTACAGTCACAGTATAAGCAGTGTTTAGGTGACAGGGTCCCTTTATTCTGTACAGTCACAGTATAAGCAGTGTTTAGGTGACAGGCCCTTTATTCTGTACAGTCACAGTATAAGCAGTGTTTAGGTGACAGGGTCCCTTTATTCTGTACAGTCACAGTATAAGTAGTGTTTAGGTGACAGGGTCCCTTTATTCTGTACAGTCACAGTATAAGCAGTGTTTAGGTGACAGAGGCCCTTTATTCTGTACAGTCACAGTATAAGTAGTGTTTAGGTGACAGGGTCCCTTTATTCTGTACAGTCACAGTATAAGCAGTGTTTAGGTGACAGGGTCCCTTTATTCTGTACAGTCACAGTATAAGCAGTGTTTAGGTGACAGGGTCCCTTTATTCTGTACAGTCACAGTATAAGCCGTGTTTAGGTGACAGAGACCCTTTATTGTGTACAGTCACAGTATAAGCCGTGTTTAGGTGACAGAGACCCTTTATTCTCTACAGTCACAGTATAAGCAGTGTTTAGGTGACAGAGGCCCTTTATTCTGTACAGTCACAGTATAAGCAGTGTTTAGGTGACAGGCCCTTTAGT
Source organism: Pelodytes ibericus (assembly GCA_036172795.1). Lineage (NCBI taxonomy): Eukaryota > Metazoa > Chordata > Amphibia > Anura > Pelodytidae > Pelodytes > Pelodytes ibericus. The sequence continues at coordinate 50,937,649 of CM069868.1, read as the reverse complement.
CTGTACAGTCACAGTATAAGCAGTGTTTAGGTGACAGGCCCTTTATTCTGTACAGTCACAGTATAAGCAGTGTTTAGGTGACAGGCCCTTTATTCTGTACAGTCACAGTATAAGCAGTGTTTAGGTGACAGGCCCCTTATTCTGTACAGTCACAGTATAAGCAGTGTTTAGGTGACAGAGGCCCTTTATTCTGTACAGTCACAGTATAAGCAGTGTTTAGGTGACAGAGGCCCTTTATTCTGTACAGTCACAGTATAAGCAGTGTTTAGGTGACAGGCCCTTTATTCTGTACAGTCACAGTATAAGCAGTGTTTAGGTGACAGAGTCCCATTATTCTGTACAGTCACAGTATAAGCAGTGTTTAGGTGACAGGCCCTTTATTCTGTACAGTCACAGTATAAGCAGTGTTTAGGTGACAGAGGCCCTTTATTCTGTACAGTCACAGTATAAGCAGTGTTTAGGTGACAGAGGCCCTTTATTCTGTACAGTCACAGTATAAGCAGTGTTTAGGTGACAGGCCCTTTATTCTGTACAGTCACAGTATAAGCAGTGTTTTGGTGACAGAGGCCCTTTATTCTGTACAGTCACAGTATAAGCCGTGTTTAGGTGACAGAGCCCCTTTTCGCTGCCAGGTGGCATATTAAAGATAATGAAAAGGCTCTGCTGACTGGCCAGCTATTCTCTAGTAAGCCTTGTCTGCACTATGTGTACAGTGTGGTCCGAGGCCCAGCACTCCCATCATGCACCTGGGTCAGGTCAATCCGCTCAGATCTTGTACGGAGGATTTGTAGGCTTATCCTCCCTCTCCGATCCCTATTGTACAGCATCCCAGGCGATGTGCTTATCCAGGAGCAAGTAACCTGCTGCTAGCTGTGCTGCGGTTTATTATACAGATCTCCAAATCTATGGAACGGCACACCCAGGGTTAACCAGGCGTGTTGTTTATGCATGTACTATGCCAATGATCCGGTAGCTCTCTCTGCTTCTCTTTGTTTGGCCTGTGTGAGCAGTAATAGCCCCAGGGGCATGTGATAACACAAGCATTATTCTCAGGAGGGCTGAAGGTTTTATTTAGAAATGTGTACAGACTGTCTGCAGGGTATGGGGGATGAGATCTCATACTACATTTTTTTATATTTTCAAGAAGACATTCAATTACCCCTTATACCCGGAAGCTATTCTGTGGATCTACTACTCTTTTTAAGCACATTGCATCAGAACTTTCTCCCGCTTCCTTTGTGTTTGCCCTAACTCCAGTCTGTCCTCTCTGGGAGCAGCCATCCTTACTGAGTTGGATGATTGCCACCCTTCGGCTGGCAGCATGGATGCCTCAGAAGAAAGCTGACCAGGATTGGCAAGGCACAAGTGAGAGTTCTGCAGCGTTAATATCTTTCAGATTCCCTAACTTTCAATAATCAACCAAGAATCTGAATGCAGTTGTGGCTTTTACCTTAGGCTGGCTGAGCATCCTAAGAGTTGTCTGTCCAGTCTTTGCACACATGCTGCAGAAAGCACTCGGTATTTTTACTGTGTGTTACATTTGAGAAGAGAGCGGCTGTGATTTTCTTAAAGGAACATGAACATAATAATTGGGGAATACACTGAAGCAGTCTTTTCATTTGACTTTAGTTTGTTTCGTTTGGCCTCTCACGACCCTTGTTGTAACCGTATGATCTCACTTTTACTTTTATTTGATCCAGAGTACTTTACAAATCCATCGCTGGCAGATGTGATCTGGGAGAAGATGGAAGCATGATGGAACATCACACTGCTCTGCAGACATTTATTTGTGTCTATACACATATTTCTCCTGGATAAGTGTTCTGGGAGTTGGACTCAAAGATTTATTTGAATAAAATGTTGAAAACAGAAATATTTGGGATCTCTGTGACCGCTGTGCCTCAGATAGATGTAATCTTCCCCAGCATGGGAGATGGGACATGGGGCTTTCACTGGGATAATGCTCTGTATGGAAGGGGGATGGAAGAAGGGGCTTTGACTAACCTGGTGATTTTTAGAGAGACCCCCTGCAGGCAGGATCTGTCTGATTAAATGGGGGATGGGAGAGGGGCTTTCACTTTCATAGAAGCAATGTCTTTGCATTCTGACTGGAAGGAACAATCAGCGGCATGGATTAATCATCTGTGTATATGCAGATCAATACTAGGAAGGAACAATCAGCGGCATGGATTAATCATCTGTGTATATGCATATCAATACTAGGAAGGAATAATCAGCAGCATGGATTAATCATCCGTGTATATGCATATCAATACTAGGAAGGAATAATCAGCAGCATGGATTAATCTGTATATGCATATCAATACTAGGAAGGAATAATCAGCAGCATGGATTAATCTGTATATGCAGATCAATACTAGGAAGGAATAATCAGCAGCATGGATTAATCTGTATATGCAGATCAATACTAGGAAGGAATAATCAGCAGCATGGATTAATCATCTGTGTATATGCATATCAATACTAGGAAGGAATAATCAGCAGCATGGATTAATCATCTGTGTATATGCATATCAATACTAGGAAGGAATAATCAGCAGCATGGATTAATCTGTATATGCAGATCAATACTAGGAAGGAATAATCAGCAGCATGGATTAATCTGTATATGCAGATCAATACTAGGAAGGAATAATCAGCAGCATGGATTAATCTGTATATGCATATCAATACTAGGAAGGAATAATCAGCGGCATGGATTAATCTGTGTAAATGCAGATCAATACTAGGAAGGAATAATCAGCAGCATGGATTAATCTGTATATGCATATCAATACTAGGAAGGAATAATCAGCGGCATGGATTAATCATCTGTGTATATGCAGATCAATACTAGGAAGGAATAATCAGCAGCATGGATTAATCTGTATATGCAGATCAATACTAGGAAGGAATAATCAGCAGCATGGATTAATCTGTATATGCAGATCAATACTAGGAAGGAATAATCAGCAGCATGGATTAATCTGTATATGCAGATCAATACTAGGAAGGAATAATCAGCAGCATGGATTAATCTGTATATGCAGATCAATACTAGGAAGGAATAATCAGCAGCATGGATTAATCTGTATATGCAGATCAATACTAGGAAGGAATAATCAGCAGCATGGATTAATCTGTATATGCATATCAATACTAGGAAGGAATAATCAGCGGCATGGATTAATCTGTGTAAATGCAGATCAATACTAGGAAGGAATAATCAGCAGCATGGATTAATCTGTATATGCAGATCAATACTAGGAAGGAATAATCAGCAGCATGGATTAATCTGTATATGCATATCAATACTAGGAAGGAATAATCAGCGGCATGGATTAATCTGTGTATATGCAGATCAATACTAGGAAGGAATAATCAGCGGCATGGATTAATCTGTGTATATGCAGATCAATACTAGGAAGGAATAATCAGCGGCATGGATTAATCTGTATATGCAGATCAATACTAGGAAGGAATAATCAGCGGCATGGATTAATCTGTGTATATGCATATCAATACTAGGAAGGAATAATCAGCGGCATGGATTAATCTGTGTATATGCAGATCAATACTAGGAAGGAATAATCAGCGGCATGGATTAATCATCTGTGTATATGCAGATCAATACTAGGAAGGAATAATCAGCGGCATGGATTAATCATCTGTGTATATGCAGATCAATACTAGGAAGGAATAATCAGCGGCATGGATTAATCTGTGTATATGCAGATCAATACTAGGAAGGAATAATCAGCGGCATGGATTAATCATCTGTGTATATGCAGATCAATACTAGGAAGGAATAATCAGCGGCATGGATTAATCATCTGTGTATATGCAGATCAATACTAGGAAGGAATAATCAGCGGCATGGATTAATCTGTATATGCAGATCAATAATAGGAAGGAATAATCAGCAGCATGGATTAATCTGTGTATATGCAGATCAATACTAGGAAGGAATAATCAGCGACATGGATTAATCTGTGTATATGCAGATCAATACTAGGAAGGAATAATCAGCGGCATGGATTAATCTGTATATATGCAGCTCAATACTAGGAAGGAATAATCAGCGGCATGGATTAATCTGTGTATATGCAGATCAATACTAGGAAGGAATAATTAGCGGCATGGATTAATCTGTGTATATGCAGATCAATACTAGGAAGGAATAATCAGCAGCATGGATTAATCTGTGTATATGCAGCTCAATACTAGCAAGGAATAATCAGCAGCATGGATTAATCATCTGTGTATATGCAGATCAATACTAGCAAGGAATAATCAGCAGCATGGATTAATCATCTGTGTATATGCAGATCAATACTAGGAAGGAATAATCATCATGGATTAATCATCTGTGTATATGCAGATCAATACTAGGAAGGAATAATCACCAGCATGGATTAATCTGTGTATATGCAGATCAATACTAGGAAGGAATAATGAGCGGCATGGATTAATCTGTGTATATGCAGCTCAATAGTAGGAAGGAATAATCAGCGGCATGGATTAATCATCTGTGTATATGCAGATCAATACTAGGAAGGAACAATCAGCGACATGGATTAATCTGTGTATATGCAGATCAATACTAGGAAGGAATAATCAGCGGCATGGATTAATCATCTGTGTATATGCAGATCAATACTAGGAAGGAACAATCAGCGACATGGATTAATCTGTGTATATGCAGATCAATACTAGGAAGGAATAATCAGCGGCATGGATTAATCTGTGTATATGCAGATCAATACTAGGAAGGAATAATCAGCGACATGGATTAATCTGTGTATATGCAGATCAATACTAGGAAGGAATAATCAGCGGCATGGATTAATCATCTGTGTATATGCAGATCAATACTAGGAAGGAATAATCAGCGGCATGGATTAATCTGTGTATATGCATATCAATACTAGGAATGAATAATCAGCGGCATGGATTAATCATCTGTGTATATGCAGATCAATACTAGGAAGGAATAATCAGCAGCATGGATTAATCATCTGTGTATATGCAGATCAATACTAGGAAGGAATAATCAGCGGCATGGATTAATCTGTGTATATGCAGATCAATACTAGGAAGGAATAATCAGCAGCATGGATTAATCATCTGTGTATATGCAGATCAATACTAGGAAGGAATAATCAGCAGCATGGATTAATCTGTGTATATGCAGATCAATACTAGGAAGGAATAATCAGCGGCATGGATTAATCTGTGTATATGCAGATCAATGCTAGGAAGGAATAATCAGCGGCATGGATTAATCTGTGTATATGCAGATCAATACTAGGAATGAATAATCAGCGGCATGGATTAATCATCTGTGTATATGCAGATCAATACTAGGAAGGAATAATCAGCAGCATGGATTAATCTGTATATGCAGATCAATACTAGGAAGGAATAATCAGCAGCATGGATTAATCTGTATATGCAGATCAATGCTAGGAAGGAATAATGTCCTATGTAATACATGTCAGCATGGCACACGCCTCTGTCCTATGTAATACATGTCAGCATGGCATGTGTGATATACACAGCATGGCACACGCCTCTGTCCTATATAATACATGTCAGCATGGCACACGCCTCTGTCCTATGTAATACATGTCAGTATGGCACACGCCTCTGTCCTATATAATACATGTCAGCATGGCACACGCCTCTGTCCTATGTAATACATGTCAGTATGGCACACGCCTCTGTCCTATATAATACATGTCAGCATGGCACACGCCTCTGTCCTATGTAATACATGTCAGTATGGCACACGCCTCTGTCCTATGTAATACATGTCAGTATGGCACACGCCTCTGTCCTATGTAATACATGACAGTATGGCACACGCCTCTGTCCTATATAATACATGTCAGCATGGCACACGCCACTGTCCTATGTAATACATGTCAGTATGGCACACGCCTCTGACCTATGTAATACATGTCAGTATGGCACACGCCTCTGTCCTATATAATACATGCTAGCATGGCACACGCCTCTGTCCTATGTAATACATGTCAGTATGGCACACACCTCTGTCCTATGTAATACATGTAAGTATGGCACACGCCTCTGTCCTATATAATACATGCTAACATGGCACGCTTCTTTCATATGTAGTACATGTCAGCATTGCACACGTGATGTACTCCGGCACCATCTTGTCGGCTAACATAATTCCTCCAGTGGTCTCTTGCGCCATCTTGTGCTCATTTTACAAATTACATTTAATCTCATGTCTGCTCTTCTCGTGTGGAAGCTCCTTATCTCTGGCTACACTCTAACTGTAAACAGTCACCATGGAAACTAGTGCAATGACCCTGCTGATTTATCCTTTTTTGGAAAACACTGTGTAAATATTTGGAATGTTCCTGCTGATTGTGCCACTTTTACAACTTATATTTCATACATAATCTACCAAATGTATCCACAAATATATATCTAATATATATATATCTATGAGAGAGAGAATGAGAATATGAATATCCAGAGAGGGCATACAAAGAAAGAGAGATGATCCAGTGCAGGGCAGACAAGAGACTTCTTGACACTGACATTAATTCTCTGCCTGTGAAGATCTGCTACAATTTGTTGTATGCTGCTCGACCAATATACAGCCTTCAAATCTCTTGCTATAATGACATCATTACTATCCGTGTTCACATCCAGTAACCTGTCCACACGTGTGTGTTAGAAACTGCCAAACTATGAGGTTGTTTCTGTACCCCAGTCACCATATCTAATAAGCTTGTTGATAAAGGCATTAGGATCAGACCCTTATCCCCTAAAGCTTCTCTCTGTGTGGGCTCATGTTATCCATCCTCGCTGATTCCCATCCTTGTAAGACAGTTAGTGGGTCAGTCATGCTGTATTAGATGTATGCCAGATTAGATCTGAGACTTGGAGTGAGACCTCTTCTTCCTGCCTGGAGATCTCACCCATGACTCTCTTCTCTAGTTCTTCCAGTTGGTCCCTGATGTCTCCTTTTCTTCTTCTCTGAGGTCTCTATGAGAGTGTCCAGCTTGTGTCCCCTTTGCGGTCCAGTGAGGGTGCAGGACACACAGATACACACAGCATCCTCGCAGCAGTAATACTCCAGCACCTTCCTGTGGATGGAGTGTTATCTGAGGATGTGCTGGGTGCAGTTAAGATGTGTTCGGCTGACCTGCTGTGGACCTTCAGGCGAGTCTCACACAGGGAAGCCTAGCAATGTAGAACGTTGTAGCAGTAGTTACAGGAGAGTGGATGCAGTAACTCTGCTGGCTGAGCTGATAAGAAATGCTATATTATGATAGAGTCGTATCCCTCTGCAGAGCTGCTCTGCAATCAGGACATGTATATAGTCCCTCCTGTGTATCCAGCACATTCCCACGGCAGAGCCAGCAGTAGTTGTGTCCACATGTTAGGGTTACAGGATGGGTATTAATGTTCAGACAGATGGAGCAGGTCAGCTCATCTCTCTGATCAGCAGACGCCATCGCTGGAACCAGGAGCGAGAAACAAAACGCCATCATTCATATTGTAGCTTCCTGTTAACCCTGTATGTTCCTGACGGAGGTTTCTGTGTCAAACTATTCCCACTACTTCCACTCATGACCATGCAGACATAGACCATACAGAGACAGAAAGACAGACCATGCAGACACAGACCATGCAGACACAGACCATGCAGACACAGACCATGCAGACACAGACCATGCAGACACAGACCATGCAGACACAGACCATGCAGACACAGACCATGCAGACACAGACCATGCAGACACAGACCATGCAGACACAGACCATGCAGACACAGACCATGCAGACACAGACCATGCAGACACAGACCATACAGACACAGACCATGCAGACACAGACCATACAGATGCAGACCATACAGATGCAGACGCAGACCATACAGATGCAGACGCAGACCATACAGATGCAGACGCAGACCATACAGATTCAGACACAGACCATACAGATACAGACACAGACCATACAGATGCAGACACAGACCATACAGATGCAGACACAGACCATACAGATACAGACACAGACCATACAGAGACAGAAAGACAGACCATGCAGACCATACAGATGCAGACCATACAGATGCAGACCATACAGATGCAGACCATACAGATGCAGACCATACAGATGCAGACCATACAGATGCAGACCATACAGATGCAGACCATGCAGATGCAGACCATACACAGACAGATTATACACAGACAGATTATACACAGACAGATCATGCAGAGCCAGACCATACAGACGCAGACCATACAAAGAAAGAGACAGACCATACAGAGAGATAAATAGTTGATACAGATATGCCAAACAAATAGAGAGAGAGGATACAGACAGGGCATACAGAGAAAGAGAGTGACCATACAGAGACATACCGTACAGAGAAAGACCATAGAGACACAGTCCATACAGTGATAGACAGAAAGAGAGAGAATACAGACAGGGCATACAGAGAGAGAGAGGATACAGACAGGGCATACAGAGAGACAGAGGATACAGACAGGGCATACACAGAGAGAGGGGATACAGACATGACATACAGAGAGAGAGGATACAGACATGACATACAGAGAGAGAGGATACAGACATGACATACAGAGAGAGAGAGGATACAGACATGACATACAGAGAGAGAGGGGATACAGACATGACATACAGAGAGAGGATACAGACAGGGCATACAGAGAGAGGATACAGACATGACATACAGAGAGAGGATACAGACAGGGCATACAGAGAGAGGATACAGACATGACATACAGAGAGAGAGAGGATACAGACATGACATACAGAGAGAGGATACAGACAGGGCAAACAGAGAGAGGATACAGACATGACATACAGAGAGAGAGAGGATACAGACATGACATACAGAGAGAGAGGGGATACAGACATGACATACAGAGAGAGAGGATACAGACATGACATACAGAGAGAGAGAGGATACAGACATGACATACAGAGAGAGAGGATACAGACATGACATACAGAGAGAGAGGATACAGACATGACATACAGAGAGAGAGGATACAGACATGACATACAGAGAGAGAGGATACAGACATGACATACAGAGAGAGAGAGAGGATACAGACATGACATACAGAGAGAGAGGATACAGACATGACATACAGAGAGAGGATACAGACATGACATACAGAGAGAGGATACAGACATGACATACAGAGAGAGGATACAGACATGACATACAGAGAGAGAGGATACAGACATGACATACAGAGAGAGAGGATACAGACATGACATACAGAGAGAGAGGATACAGACATGACATACAGAGAGAGAGGATACAGACATGACATACAGAGAGAGAGGATACAGACATGACATACAGAGAGAGAGAGGATACAGACATGACATACAGAGAGAGAGAGGATACAGACATGACATACAGAGAGAGAGAGGATACAGACATGACATACAGAGAGAGAGAGGATACAGACATGACATACAGAGAGAGAGGATCCAGACATGACATACAGAGAGAGAGGGGATACAGACATGACATACAGAGAGAGAGGATACAGACATGACATACAGAGAGAGAGGATCCAGACATGACATACAGAGAGAGAGAGGATCCAGACATGACATACAGAGAGAGAGAGGATACAGACATGACATACAGAGAGAGAGGGGATACAGACATGACATACAGAGAGAGAGGGGATACAGACATGACATACAGAGAGAGAGAGGATACAGACATGACATACAGAGAGAGGGGATACAGACATGACATACAGAGAGAGAGGGGATACAGACATGACATACAGAGAGAGAGAGGATACAGATATGACATACAGAGAGAGAGAGGATACAGACATGACATACAGAGAGAGAGAGGATACAGACATGACATACAGAGAGAGAGAGGATACAGACATGACATACAGAGAGAGAGAGGATACAGACATGACATACAGAGAGAGAGAGGATACAGACATGACATACAGAGAGAGAGAGGATACAGACATGACATACAGAGAGAGAGGATACAGACATGACATACAGAGAGAGAGAGGATACAGACATGACATACAGAGAGAGAGAGGATACAGACATGACATACAGAGAGAGAGAGGATACAGACATGACATACAGAGAGAGAAGGGATACAGACATGACATACAGAGAGAGAGAGGATACAGACATGACATACAGAGAGAGGATACAGACATGACATACAGAGAGAGGATACAGACATGACATACAGAGAGAGAGGATACAGACATGACATACAGAGAGAGAGGATACAGACATGACATACAGAGAGAGAGGATACAGACATGACATACAGAGAGAGAGGATACAGACATGACATACAGAGAGAGAGAGGATACAGACATGACATACAGAGAGAGGATACAGACATGACATACAGAGAGAGAGGATACAGACATGACATACAGAGAGGGGATACAGACATGACATACAGAGAGAGAGGATACAGACATGACATACAGAGAGGGGATACAGACATGACAAACAGAGAGAGGGAATACAGACATGACATACAGAGAGAGAGGATACAGACATGACATACAGAGAGAGAGGATACAGACATGACATACAGAGAGAGGATACAGACATGACATACAGAGAGAGAGGGGATACAGACATGACATACAGAGAGAGAGAGGATCCAGACATGACATACAGAGAGGGGATACAGACATGACATACAGAGAGAGAGAGGATACAGACATGACATACAGAGAGAGAGGATACAGACATGACATACAGAGAGAGAGGATACAGACATGACATACAGAGAGGGGATACAGACATGACATACAGAGAGAGAGAGGATACAGACATGACATACAGAGAGAGAGGATACAGACATGACATACAGAGAGAGAGGATACAGACATGACATACAGAGAGAGAGGATACAGACATGACATACAGAGAGAGAGGATACAGACATGACATAGAGAGAGAGAGGATACAGACATGACATACAGAGAGAGAGAGGATACAGACATGACATACAGAGAGAGAGAGGATACAGACATGACATACAGAGAGAGAGAGGATACAGACATGACATACAGAGAGAGAGAGGATACAGACATGACATACAGAGAGAGAGAGGATACAGACATGACATACAGAGAGAGAGAGGATACAGACATGACATACAGAGAGAGAGAGGATACAGACATGACATACAGAGAGAGAGGATACAGACATGACATACAGAGAGAGAGAGGATACAGACATGACATACAGAGAGAGAGAGGATCCAGACATGACATACAGAGAGAGAGAGGATCCAGACATGACATACAGAGAGAGGATCAGATTGTGTCGGCAGGCAGATGATGAGGATACTGCTGGTATGTGTGGTACTCTGGATGGGAAGAGCAGGCATCCTTGACGTCAGGAGTAATGATTGGTCTCATCCCCTGTCCTGCTTTCCTTTCTCACAGACAGAGGTTGTCTCTCATTCATGTAGGATCTCCTGCCCCCCCTCCCCTCAGCCTGGGACATGCTGCTGCTCAATATCCCCTGCCCTGGTCAGTGTGGCTGGCAGTTAGGGAAGATGGGGGCACTGCCATGGCTCTCAACACAAGCATCGGGAAGGATGTGCCTCAGATCCCCAGGGCACCATCTTGGCTGAACGACTGCAGCCAAGGGAAAGGAGAGGAGGCAGCAGCAACAGCATTACCTGCCACCAGGGATCAGCCGAGGAGGAGGTGTGAGCTCCTGCCTGCAGCAACATGATCTGTGACATCGAGGCTGGCAGCAAGCTGGAGGAAGAAGACCCCCACGCCCCCCATCACCACCCTGGGGAAGAAGAGGAGCAGCCTCAATGTGGCATGCAGCAGCTCCATGGCAGCAACCACAGGGTCATCATCAACATCGCTGGCCTGAGGTTTGAGACCCAACTGTCCACCCTCAACCAGTTCCCGGACACCTTGCTGGGGGACCCCGAGAAGAGGATGAGGTTCTTCGACCCTCTGAGGAATGAGTATTTCTTTGACCGTAGCAGACCCAGCTTTGATGGCATCCTGTACTTCTACCAGTCCGGGGGCAAGATCAGGAGGCCGGTCAATGTGTCCATCGATGTGTTCGCGGATGAGATTCGCTTCTACGAGCTGGGGGAGGAGGCCATGCACAGGTTCAGGGAGGATGAGGGCTTCCTGAAGGATAAGGAGAAGCCCCTTCCCAGGAATGACTTCCAGCGCCAGGTATGGCTGATCTTTGAGTATCCGGAGAGCTCCAGCTCTGCCCGGGGCATTGCCATCGTGTCGGTGCTGGTCATCCTCATCTCCATCATCACCTTCTGCCTGGAGACCTTGCCCGAGTTCAGGGATGAGAGCGAGCTGCCTCCAGCGCTGTCCAGGGTGCTGAACGACACTGAGCCTGCTCCAGCACTCAGTGCTCTCACAGACCCCTTCTTCATCATAGAGACCACCTGTGTCATCTGGTTCACGTTTGAGCTCCTGGTCAGGTTCTTCGCCTGCCCCAGCAAGTCCCACTTCTCCAAGAACATCATGAATATCATCGACATCGTGGCCATAATCCCTTACTTCATCACTCTGGGGACCGAGCTGGCCGAACAGCAGACCAACAATGGCCAGCAAGCCATGTCTCTCGCCATCCTGAGGGTCATCCGCCTGGTGAGGGTCTTCAGGATCTTCAAACTGTCCCGGCACTCTAAGGGTCTCCAGATCCTGGGGCAGACCCTGAAAGCCAGCATGAGGGAGCTGGGGCTGCTCATCTTCTTCCTCTTCATTGGAGTCATCCTCTTTTCCAGCGCTGTGTTTTTTGCTGAGGCAGATGACCCAGATTCTCATTTTTCCAGCATCCCTGATGCCTTCTGGTGGGCTGTGGTCACCATGACGACAGTGGGCTATGGGGATATGAGACCAGTAACTGTTGGGGGTAAGATTGTGGGTTCCTTGTGTGCCATTGCAGGGGTGTTGACTATTGCATTACCAGTCCCTGTCATCGTGTCCAACTTTAACTATTTCTACCATAGAGAAACTGATCACGATGATCAGGTCATCCTGAAAGGGGAAGCAGACAGTGCACAGGAGAGCATTAAGGGAAGTCCTAGTATGTCCTCTCTTACCAAATCTGCAGTCCATTTACACAACCTGGATGGGATCAACAATGGAGGAAGCACTTTAGAAAAATCCAATCTCAAAGCAAAAACTAACCTGGATCTAAAGAGGTCTCTGTATGCTCTGTGCCTGGATACCAGCAGAGAAACAGACCTGTGAGTGCAGATCCCTTACAGTAACCTGGATCTAATGAGGTCTCTGTATGCTCTGTGCCTGGATACCAGCAGGGAATCAGACCTGTCAGCACAGATCCCTTACAGTAACCTGGATCTAATGAGGTCTCTGTATGCTCTGTGCCTGGATACCAGCAGAGAAACAGACCTGTGAGTGCAGATCCCTTACAGTAACCTGGATCTAATGAGGTCTCTGTATGCTCTGTGCCTGGGTACCAGCAGGGAATCAGACCTGTCAGCACAGATCCCTTACAGTAACCTGGATCTAATGAGGTCTCTGTATGCTCTGTGCCTGGATACCAGCAGAGAAACAGACCTGTGAGTGCAGATCTCTTACAGTAACCTGGATCTAATGAGGTCTCTGTATGCTCTGTGCCTGGATACCAGCAGGGAATCAGACCTGTGAGCACAGATCCCTTACAGTAACCTGGATCTAATGAGGTCTCTGTATGCTCTGTGCCTGTATACCAGCAGGGAATCAGACCTGTGAGCGCAGATCCCTTACAGTAACCTGGATCTAATGAGGTCTCTGTATGCTCTGTGCCTGGGTACCAGCAGGGAATCAGACCTGTGAGCACAGATCCCTTACAGTAACCTGGATCTAATGAGGTCTCTGTATGCTCTGTGCCTGGATACCAGCAGGGAATCAGACCTGTGAGCACAGATCCCTTACAGTAACCTGGATCTAATGAGGTCTCTGTATGCTCTGTGCCTGGATACCAGCAGGGAATCAGACCTGTGAGCGCAGATCCCTTACAGTAACCTGGATCTAATGAGGTCTCTGTATGCTCTGTGACTGGGTACCAGCAGGGAATCAGACCTGTGAGCGCAGATCCCTTACAGTAACCTGGATCTAATGAGGTCTCTGTATGCTCTGTGCCTGGGTACCAGCAGGGAATCAGACCTGTGAGCGCAGATCCCTTACAGTAACCTGGATCTAATGAGGTCTCTGTATGCTCTGTGCCTGGGTACCAGCAGGGAATCAGACCTGTGAGCGCAGATCCCTTACAGTAACCTGGATCTAATGAGGTCTCTGTATGCTCTGTGCCTGTATACCAGCAGGGAATCAGACCTGTGAGCGCAGATCCCTTACAGTAACCTGGATCTAATGAGGTCTCTGTATGCTCTGTGCCTGGATACCAGCAGGGAATCAGACCTGTGAGCACAGATCCCTTACAGTAACCTGGATCTAATGAGGTCTCTGTATGCTCTGTGCCTGGATACCAGCAGGGAATCAGACCTGTCAGCACAGATCCCTTACAGTAACCTGGATCTAATGAGGTCTCTGTATGCTCTGTGCCTGGATACCAGCAGGGAATCAGACCTGTGAGCGCAGATCCCTTACAGTAACCTGGATCTAATGAGGTCTCTGTATGCTCTGTGCCTGGATACCAGCAGGGAATCAGACCTGTGAGCACAGATCCCTTACAGTAACCTGGATCTAATGAGGTCTCTGTATGCTCTGTGCCTGGATACCAGCAGAGAAACAGACCTGTGAGTGCAGATCCCTTACAGTAACCTGGATCTAATGAGGTCTCTGTATGCTCTGTGCCTGGATACCAGCAGGGAATCAGACCTGTGAGCACAGATCCCTTACAGTAACCTGGATCTAATGAGGTCTCTGTATGCTCTGTGCCTGGATACCAGCAGGGAATCAGACCTGTGAGCACAGATCCCTTACAGTAACCTGGATCTAATGAGGTCTCTGTATGCTCTGTGCCTGGATACCAGCAGGGAATCAGACCTGTCAGCACAGATCCCTTACAGTAACCTGGATCTAATGAGGTCTCTGTATGCTCTGTGCCTGGATACCAGCAGAGAAACAGACCTGTGAGTGCAGATCCCTTACAGTAACCTGGATCTAATGAGGTCTCTGTATGCTCTGTGCCTGGATACCAGCAGGGAATCAGACCTGTGAGCACAGATCCCTTACAGTAACCTGGATCTAATGAGGTCTCTGTATGCTCTGTGCCTGGATACCAGCAGAGAAACAGACCTGTGAGTGCAGATCCCTTACAGTAACCTGGATCTAATGAGCTCTCTGTATGCTCTGTGCCTGGATACCAGCAGGGAATCAGACCTCTGAGCACAGATCCCTTACAGTAACCTGGATCTAATGAGGTCTCTGTATGCTCTGTGCCTGGATACCAGCAGGGAATCAGACCTGTGAGCACAGATCCCTTACAGTAACCTGGATCTAATGAGGTCTCTGTATGCTCTGTGCCTGGATACCAGCAGGGAATCAGACCTGTGAGCACAGATCCCTTACAGTATTTGCATCCAATAAATCTATATTTTAGTACCTGTGGAGTTGTCCTGACCCTGTGAATCAAACCTTCAGTTTTACAACACATAGTTTATTTTTTAAAAGTGGGTGTATTCCATTCTAGCTAAGGACAGTGA
The DNA here is from genome assembly GCA_036172795.1 of Pelodytes ibericus. Classification (NCBI taxonomy): domain Eukaryota; kingdom Metazoa; phylum Chordata; class Amphibia; order Anura; family Pelodytidae; genus Pelodytes; species Pelodytes ibericus. The sequence continues at coordinate 50,921,937 of CM069868.1, read as the reverse complement.
GCTTCTGATATATGGACCAATATTTGTAAAATGCGATCATTAGGCCTTCACAGCAGAGGTGAAGGATGGGGCAGGGATTTGGATTTTTTATTCTATTTTAATAAATAACATGTTGATTATTTGAACAGGTGACATGTAACTCTTATATTCATTGTTTATCTGTACTGTGGGTAGTGGATCTGTTTTGTATGTCTATACGTCAGCCTTAACTTCCTCATGTACATAGATTTCACTACAGAATATTTTAGTAAAAGCTCTGTCCTGTGTAACACATCACATGGGATATTTACAGCTCCAATGCTTAGACCTCTGTTCATGAATGAGAGAATTATACCAACTCGGCTACTTTGGCCTTACACGTGAACCTCCCCTGTCAATTCCCTGCAATTCTCTTTCATGGTTAAAGCCCTTTGTTTCATTGAATCAGTACCTTGCTGACACTATATTAACCGACTCATGCTAATCTACTGTCAGTTCACTGCTTCATGCGTAGATCCCACCATGACCTGCCGCCAAGGATTATGGGTAATGATGGAGATGACCGAATCCCATTCGGCATGGTATGGCAGTAAGATCCGTATTGTAGACTTGCCATTCATATTGTGTAGCGGATCTCTAATGCACACACAAGCCTCTGAAGCCAATTTACTTTTTTAGCAGACGACACAGAGCATGGGCGTTATGATCACTCATTAGAAGTTGTAGTTTGCTTGCGGTGTGTTACAGTAGGTGTCGCGGGAGAGGTTTGAATTCATGTGTTGCATTGCAGCCATTACTGACCAATAGCAGTTAGTATTCGTTCATTTGGAAATGTATTGTTTATTAGTTGGATTCTCACAAGAAATGCATCGAGCAAATGACAAATGTATGGGTAGAGTCTATGTAAAAAGCAGTTTGCTGCTATAATTGGTAGCAGGACTGTTACTAATAGATCAGGGTAGATAAGTACCTCTCTCAAGCTAGTTCTACCAGGACAAAAACAGAAATCATGGTGGAAACCAGTGAAATGTTCCTACTGATTGCTCCATTTTTATAAATCACCAGGGAAACCAATGGAATGTGCCACCTGATTGCTCCACTTTTAGAAATCACCAGGGAAAGCTGTTGCTGATTGTTCCACTTTTAGGAATTTCCCCCCAAATTGCTCTTTAATCCCCAGTGTCCCTTTTTGTAGTACATAAACAGGTTCTCAATGAATCTGAGCACCAAATTAAGCCTGGCCAGACCCCATGGGTCCCCCCATAAGCATACTTTGTTTGTGGATTGGTTTGTCTGTCCTGGCAGGTCAGAGAGATGCTATTAAATGACATATCATTGTATTGTACACACTCAGTAAGCTGATACAGTCTCTGTGTAAACCAAATACATCAATACTTTACCTTCCACTATTATTATAACTCACTGCATGGCCGATGAAATATTAACAGGCATTCTCTAAAATATTCAAACTTTACTTTCTAACAGTAATTCAGGACCATCGTCTGTTTCTGAGACGTCTTATAAGACTAGAAACATAGACTGTGTCACTGGCAGATACCCATCTAGTCTGCTGAATACAATCTGAATCCTTTCATTAGTCCCTGCCTGGCCTTATCTTATATCTAGGATAGCCTTATACCTATCCCATGCATGCTTAAACTCCTTCACTGTATTAATCTCTACCACTTCTACTGGAAGACTATTCCATGCATCCACTACCCTCTCAGTAAAGTAATACTTTCATTAGTCCCTGGCCTTATCTTATATCTAGGATAGCCTTATACCTATCCCATGCATGCTTAAACTCCTTCACTGTATTAACCTCTACCACTTCTACTGGCAGACTATTCCATACATCCACTACCCTCTTAGTAAAGTAATACTTTCATTAGTCCCTGGCCTTATCTTATATCTAGGATCGCCTTATACCTATCCCATGCATGCTTAAACTCCTTCACTGTATTAACCTCTACCACTTCTACTGGAAGACTATTCCATGCATCCACTACCCTCTCAGTAATGTAATACTTTCATTAGTCCCTGGCCTTATCTTATATCTAGGATCGCCTTACACCTATCCCATGCATGCTTAAACTCCTTCACTATATTAACCTCTACCACTTCTACTGGAAGACTATTCCATACATCCACTACCCTCTCAGTAATGTAATACTTTCATTAGTCCCTGACCTTATCTTACATCAAGGATAGCCTTATACCTATCCCATGCATGGTTAAACTCCTTCACTGTATTAACCTCTACCACTTCTACTGGAAGACTATTCCACACATCCACTACCCTCTCAGTAATGTAATACTTTCATTAGTCCCTGGCCTTATCTTATATCTAGGATAGCCTTATACCTATCCCATGCATGCTTAAACTCCTTCACTGTATTAACCTCTACCACTTCTACTGGAAGACTATTCCATACATCCACTACCCTCTCAGTAATGTAATACTTTCATTAGTCCCTGACCTTATCTTACATCAAGGATAGCCTTATACCTATCCCATGCATGCTTAAACTCCTTCACTGTATTAACCTCTACCACTTCTACTGGAAGACTATTCCACACATCCACTACCCTCTCAGTAATGTAATACTTTCATTAGTCCCTGGCCTTATCTTATATCTAGGATAGCCTTATACCTATCCCATGCATGCTTAAACTCCTTCACTGTATTAACCTCTACCACTTCTACTGGAAGACTATTCCATACATCCACTACCCTCTCAGTAATGTAATACTTTCATTAGTCCCTGACCTTATCTTATATCTAGGATAGCCTTATACCTATCCCACGCATGCTTAAACTCCCTCACTGTATTAACCTCTACCACTTCTACTGGAAGACTATTCCATACACCTACTACCCTCTCAGTAATGTAATACTTTCATTAGTCCATGGCCTTATCTTATATCTAGGATAGCCTTATACCTATCCCACGCATGCTTAAACTCCTTCACTGTATTAACCTCTACCACTTCTACTGGGAGACTATCCCATACATCCACTACCCTCTCAGTACAGTAATACTTTCATTAGTCCCTGGCCTTATCTTATATCTAGGATAGCCTTATACCTATCCCATGCATGCTTAAACTCCTTCACTGTATTAACCTCTACCACTTCTACTGGGAGACTATCCCATACATCCACTACCCTCTCAGTAATGTAATACTTTCATTAGTCCCTGGCCTTATCTTATATCTAGGATAGCCTTATACCTATCCCATGCATGCTTAAACTCCTTCACTGTATTAACCTCTACCACTTCTACTGGAAGACTATTCCACACATCCACTACCCTCTCAGTAATGTAATACTTTCATTAGACCCTGACCTTATCTTATATCTAGGATAGCCTTATACCTATCCCACGCATGCTTAAACTCCATCACTGTATTAACCTCTACCACTTCTACTGGAAGACTATTCCATACATTCACTACCCTCTCAGTAATGTAATACTCTCATTAGTCCCTGGCCTTATCTTATATCTAGGATAGCCTTATACCTATCCCATGCATGCTTAAACTCCTTCACTGTATTAACCTCTACCACTTCTACTGGAAGACTATTCCATACACCTACTACCCTCTCAGTAATGTAATCCTTCCATTAGTCCCTGGCCTTATCTTATATCTAGGATAGCCTTATACCCATCCCATGCGTGCTTAAACTCCTTCACTGTATTAACCTCTACCACTTCTACTGGAAGACTATTCCATACATCCACTACCCTCTCAGTAATGTATTACTTTCATTAGTCCCTGTCCTTATCTTATATCTAGGATAGCCTTATACCTATCCCATGCATGGTTAAACTCCTTCACTGTATTAACCTCTACCACTTCTACTGAAAGACTATTCCATACATCCACTACCCTCCCAGTAATGTAATACTTTCATTAGTCCCTGGCCTTATCTTATATCTAGGATAGCCTTATACCTATCCCATGCATGCTTAAACTCCTTCACTGTATTAACCTCTACCACTTCTACTGGAAGACTATTCCATGCATCCACTACCCTCTCAGTAATGTAATACTTTCATTAGTCCCTGACCTTCTCTTATATCTAGGATAGCCTTATACCTATCCCATGCATGGTTAAACTCCTTCACTGTATTAACCTCTACCACTTCTACTGGAAGACTATTCCATGCACCCACTACCCTCTCAGTAATGTAATACTTTCATTAGTCCCTGGCCTTATCTTATATCTAGGATAGCCTTATACCTATCCCATGCATGCTTAAACTCCTTCACTGTATTAACCTCTACCACTTCTACTGGAAGACTATTCCATACATCCACTACCCTCTCAGTAATGTAATACTTTCATTAGTCCCTGGCCTTATCTTATATCTAGGATAGCCTTATACCTATCCCATGCATGCTTAAACTCCTTCACTGTATTAACCTCTACCACTTCTACTGGAAGACTATTCCATACATCCACTACCCTCTCAGTAATGTAATACTTTCATTAGTCCCTGGCCTTATCTTATATCTAGGATAGCCTTATACCTATCCCATGCATGCTTAAACTCCTTCACTGTATTAACCTCTACCACTTCTACTGGAAGACTATTCCATGCATCCACTACCCTCTCAGTAATGTAATACTTTCATTAGTCCCTGACCTTATCTTATATCTAGGATAGCCTTATACCTATCCCATGCATGGTTAAACTCCTTCACTGTATTAACCTCTACCACTTCTACTGGAAGACTATTCCATACATCCACTACCCTCTCAGTAATGTAATACTTTCATTAGTGCCTGGCCATATCTTATATCTAGGATAGCCTTATACCTATCCCATGCATGCTTAAACTCCTTCACTGTATTAACCTCTACCACTTCTACTGGAAGACTATTCCATACATCCACTACCCTCTCAGTAATGTAATACTTTCATTAGTCCCTGGCCTTATCTTATATCTAGGATAGCCTTATACCTATCCCATGCATGCTTAAACTCCCTCACTGTATTAACCTCTATCACTTCTACTGGAAGACTATTCCATACATCCACTACCCTCTCAGTAAAGTAATACTTTCATTAGTCCCTGGCCTTATCTTATATCTAGGATAGCCTTATACCTATCCCACGCATGCTTAAACTCCTTCACTGTATTAACCTCTACCACTTCTACTGGAAGGCTATTCCATGCATCCACTACCCTCTCAGTAATGTAATACTTCCTGATATTACGTTTATATCGTTGCCCCTCTAATGTACGACTATGCCCCCTTGTTGTGGTATTTTTTCTTCTTTTGATATACTCTCCAAGTTACTGTGTAGATCCCCTTTATGTATATAAAAGTTTTTTATCATATCCCCCATGAACCAGTTTAGTAGCCCTTCTCTGAACTCTCTCCAAAGTATCAATATCCTTGTGGAGCTATGGTCTCCAGTACTGCGTACAATACTCTACGAATTGGTTATCCTTATTGTTTCAATTAAGTATTTATTTATAAATGACTCATCATTCTAATTGAGTCATCCTGATGAATTTATATAGACTTCCTCTCCTAAGCAGATTACATATGGTAAATGGCAAATCATATTAGAACATAATGTAAATGATTTATTATAGACTATTAGTAGATAATATAATAACTGCACTGGCAGATCACTGGCGTTGGCATGAGCGAGTGCTGTATTCCAGTACAGTATGTGGAGGGTCGGTTATATCTCAGAGTATGGAAGCACACTGGCAGATCACTGGCGTTGGCACGAGCGAGTGCTGTATTCCAGTACAGTATGTGGAGGGTCGGTTATATCTCAGAGTATGGAAGCACACTGGCAGATCACTGGCGTTGGCACGAGCGAGTGCTGTATTCCAGTACAGTATGTGGAGGGTCTGTTATATCTCAGAGTATGGAAGCACACTGGCAGATCACTGGCGTTGGCACGAGCGAGTGCTGTATTCCAGTACAGTATGTGGAGGGTCGGTTATATCTCAGAGTATGGAAGCACACTGGCAGATCACTGGCGTTGGCACGAGCGAGTGCTGTATTCCAGTACAGTATGTGGAGGGTCGGTTATATCTCAGAGTATGGAAGCACACTGGCAGATCACTGGCGTTGGCACGAGCGAGTGCTGTATTCCAGTACAGTATGTGGAGGGTCTGTTATATCTCAGAGTATGGAAGCACACTGGCAGATCACTGGCGTTGGCACGAGCGAGTGCTGTATTCCAGTACAGTATGTGGAGGGTCGGTTATATCTCAGAGTATGGAAGCACACTGGCAGATCACTGGCGTTGGCACGAGCGAGTGCTGTATTCCAGTACAGTATGTGGAGGGTCGGTTATATCTCAGAGTATGGAAGCACACTGGCATTGGCATGAGCGAGTGCTGTATTCCAGTACAGTATGTGGAGGGTCGGTTATATCTCAGAGTATGGAAGCGCACTGGCAGATCACTGGCGTTGGCACGAGCGAGTGCTGTATTCCAGTACAGTATGTGGAGGGTCGGTTATATCTCAGAGTATGGAAGCACACTGGCAGATCACTGGCGTTGGCACGAGCGAGTGCTGTATTCCAGTACAGTATGTGGAGGGTCGGTTATATCTCAGAGTATGGAAGCACACTGGCAGATCACTGGCGTTGGCACGAGCGAGTGCTGTATTCCAGTACAGTATGTGGAGGGTCGGTTATATCTCAGAGTATGGAAGCACACTGGCAGATCACTGGCGTTGGCACGAGCGAGTGCTGTATTCCAGTACAGTATGTGGAGGGTCGGTTATATCTCAGAGTATGGAAGCACACTGGCAGATCACTGGCGTTGGCACGAGCGAGTGCTGTATTCCAGTACAGTATGTGGAGGGTCTGTTATATCTCAGCGTATGGAAGCACACTGGCAGATCACTGGCGTTGGCACGAGCGAGTGCTGTATTCCAGTACAGTATGTGGAGGGTCGGTTATATCTCAGAGTATGGAAGCACACTGGCAGATCACTGGCGTTGGCACGAGCGAGTGCTGTATTCCAGTACAGTATGTGGAGGGTCGGTTATATCTCAGAGTATGGAAGCACACTGACAGATCACTGGCGTTGGCACGAGCGAGTGCTGTATTCCAGTACAGTATGTGGAGGGTCGGTTATATCTCAGAGTATGGAAGCACACTGGCAGATCACTGGCGTTGGCACGAGCGAGTGCTGTATTCCAGTACAGTATGTGGAGGGTCGGTTATATCTCAGAGTATGGAAGCACACTGGCAGATCACTGGCGTTGGCACGAGCGAGTGCTGTATTCCAGTACAGTATGTGGAGGGTCGGTTATATCTCAGAGTATGGAAGCACACTGGCAGATCACTGGCGTTGGCACGAGCGAGTGCTGTATTCCAGTACAGTATGTGGAGGGTCGGTTATATCTCAGAGTATGGAAGCACACTGGCAGATCACTGGCGTTGGCACGAGCGAGTGCTGTATTCCAGTACAGTATGTGGAGGGTCGGTTATATCTCAGAGTATGGAAGCACACTGGCAGATCACTGGCGTTGGCACGAGCGAGTGCTGTATTCCAGTACAGTATGTGGAGGGTCGGTTATATCTCAGAGTATGGAAGCGCACTGGCAGATCACTGGCGTTGGCACGAGCGAGTGCTGTATTCCAGTACAGTATGTGGAGGGTCGGTTATATCTCAGAGTATGGAAGCGCACTGGCAGATCACTGGCGTTGGCACGAGCGAGTGCTGTATTCCAGTACAGTATGTGGAGGGTCGGTTATATCTCAGAGTATGGAAGCACACTGGCAGATCACTGGCGTTGGCACGAGCGAGTGCTGTATTCCAGTACAGTATGTGGAGGGTCGGTTATATCTCAGAGTATGGAAGCACACTGGCAGATCACTGGCGTTGGCACGAGCGAGTGCTGTATTCCAGTACAGTATGTGGAGGGTCGGTTATATCTCAGAGTATGGAAGCACACTGGCAGATCACTGGCGTTGGCACGAGCGAGTGCTGTATTCCAGTACAGTATGTGGAGGGTCGGTTATATCTCAGAGTATGGAAGCACACTGGCAGATCACTGGCGTTGGCACGAGCGAGTGCTGTATTCCAGTACAGTATGTGGAGGGTCGGTTATATCTCAGAGTATGGAAGCACACTGGCAGATCACTGGCGTTGGCACGAGCGAGTGCTGTATTCCAGTACAGTATGTGGAGGGTCGGTTATATCTCAGAGTATGGAAGCACACTGGCAGATCACTGGCGTTGGCATGATGTGAGAAACATGATGGGTGACAGACGGGGCACTTGATTGATGCATTCATTTGCTCCAGCGAGAGGCAGAATTGTTTTTCCATATTGGATCAAGGCTGAATGAAGTGCCGCTCTAAGAGACAGATGCTATGCTCTCGGACGCCAGCTACAAGTTAACTGTTTGCTAACATCTCAGCACACAATCTATGTGACAAATAGGGCAATATGATAAAACCATGCACACAGAACAGTACAGAACCCTGCTCTACATGATCTGCGCATACAATGGCTTTAACCAGCAGATGTGGCGATTATAGAGTAATAATATGCCTTACAGAAACAGTCAAGTTCTGTTTGATTGAGAGATTGGATCAAGTGCAGGCATTATAATGAAAGTATATTGATAAAATAGCTTACTGAGCCCTCTCTGCTTGTACAGCTCTATCAGTCAGATGGGTCAGGGCTTCTTTTATTTGACCCAAGATTCTAAACAACATGTCCACCCCCTGATAGAGCTATACAGAGCAAAGATTCTAAACAACATGTCCGCCCCCTGATAGAGCTATACAGAGCAAAGATTCTAAACAACATGTCCGCCCCCTGATAGAGCTATACAGAGAAAAGATTCTAAACATGTCTGCCCCGATAGAACTATACAGAGCAAAGATTCTAAACAACATGTCCGCCCCCTGATAGAGCTATACAGAGCAAAGATTCTAAACATGTCCTCCCCCTGATAGAGCTATACAGAGCAAAGATTCTAAACAACATGTCCGCCCCCTGATAGAGCTATACAGAGCAAAGATTCTAAACATGTCCTCCCCCTGATAGAGCTATACAGAGCAAAGATTCTAAACAACATGTCCGCCCCCTGATAGAGCTATACCGAGCAAAGATTCTAAACAACATGTCCTCCCCCTGATAGAGCTATACCGAGCAAAGATTCTAAACAACATGTCCACACCCTGATAGAGCTATACATAGCAAAGATTCTAAACAACATGTCCACCCCCTGATGGAGCTATACAGAGCAAAGATTCTAAACAACATGTCCTCCCCCTGATAGAGCTATACACAGCAAAGATTCTAAACAACATGTCCGCCTCCTGATAGAGCTATACAGAGCAAAGATTCTAAACAACATGTCTGTCTCCTGATAGAGCTATACAGAGCAAAGATTCTAAACAACATGTCCGCCTCCTGATAGAGCTATACACAGCAAAGATTCTAAACAACATGTCCGCCTCCTGATAGAGCTATACAGAGGAGAGATTATAAACAACATGTCCGCCTCCTGATAGAGCTATACAGAACAGAGAGGGCTTTGTGATGTACTTTATTTCTAATTATAATGCCTGCACTTGATGCAATCTCTCAATTAAACAGAACTTTTTTTACATTTTTATTTCTCTCCCAATACAACCCTGCAGCCCTGCCCCCTAAATGCTAGGACCTTGCTATGTATGAGATAATCACCTAGTGAGGAGTGCTGAATCTTAGGATTACTAGCAGCGCTGCTAACCTATCCTCATGCCAGGTCATCAGAGTGAGCCAGAACTCATCACATCACAGCATTTTATTACAAACGTTTTTACAGTGCAGGGAAGGGACAGTATCGTGATCAGTCTCATCATGACAGCTGCTCGGGAACAAGTGTCCCGTTTCCGGCCAATGCTCCACGAGACAGGCAGGTCAGTCCAGCAGTGGCTCTGTCGGCTGTGCTGTCACTTGCTTAGACAGCCAATGCTTGTAACGCTTGGTCTTTGGTCTCTCGAAGTTCACAACAGACATGGGGAGGCGCACGGTGTCGATGGCATTCACCTAATATACAGCAACGAGGTCAGGATACAGAACAGACATCTCCCCTGCTCAGTCATGTGATCCCCACAAACTCACCGTCACCTCGCACCAGTACTCCCCCCATCGGGTTATTGGCTCATCTGGAATCGTCAAGGCTTCAGGAGGAACCACAACTCCCAGCTGGACAGAAAATAACAAGTTACACTCTCCTCATTACCCCCTATAGTGCCCTTTGCTGCGTCGGCCCACAACTACAAAGACAGGTTTGTGCCAAATAGTGCATGGGACCTCTGCCCCACCCAGGGTGCCCACCCTAAGCGCCATCATCAAAGGTGAAAAATATGGGATTACTCACATTTTTCAGGAAGTTTCTACAGACAATTTCTTTATTCAGTTCCCATTTGACGTTATTCTTCATGCCCACCTCCAGACAGGAATTCCTCAAAAATGTTACAGTCTAGAAAAACCCACAGACAGTCAGCTTCCCCTGAGACAGGCCCTGTTACACAGACAGTCAGCTTCCCCTGAGACAGGCCCTGTTACACAGACAGTCAGCTTCCCCTGAGACAGGCCCTGTTACACAGACGGTCAGCTTCCCCTGAGACAGGCCCTGTTACACAGACGGTCAGCTTCCCCTGAGACAGGCCCTGTTACACAGACGGTCAGCTTCCCCTGAGACAGGCCCTGTTACACAGACAGTGAGCTTCCCCTGAGACAGGCCCTGTTACACAGACAGTCAGCTTCCCCTGAGACGGGCCCTGTTACACAGACAGTGAGCTTCCCCTGAGACAGGCCCTGTTACACAGACAGTCAGCTTCCCCTGAGACAGGCCCTGTTACACAGACAGTCAGCTTCCCCTGAGACAGGCCCTGTTACACAGACAGTCAGCTTCCCCTGAGACAGGCCCTGTTACACAGACAGTCAGCTTCCCCTGAGACGGGCCCTGTTACACAGACAGTGAGCTTCCCCTGAGACAGGCCCTGTTACACAGACAGTCAGCTTCCCCTGAGACAGGCCCTGTTACACAGACAGTCAGCTTCCCCTGAGACAGGCCCTGTTACACAGACAGTCAGCTTCCCCTGAGACGGGCCCTGTTACACAGACAGTCAGCTTCCCCTGAGACGGGCCCTGTTACACAGACAGTCAGCTTCCCCTGAGACGGGCCCTGTTACACAGACAGTCAGCTTCCCCTGAGACGGGCCCTGTTACACAGACAGTGAGCTTCCCCTGAGACGGGCCCTGTTACACAGACAGTGAGCTTCCCCTGAGACGGGCCCTGTTACACAGACAGTGAGCTTCCCCTGAGACAGGCCCTGTTACACAGACAGTCAGCTTCCCCTGAGACGGGCCCTGTTACACAGACAGTCAGCTTCCCCTGAGACGGGCCCTGTTACACAGACAGTCAGCTTCCCCTGAGACGGGCCCTGTTACACAGACAGTGAGCTTCCCCTGAGACGGGCCCTGTTACACAGACAGTGAGACCCCCCAGATACGGGCCCTGTTACACAGACAGTCAGCTTCCCCTGAGACAGGCCCTGTTACACAGACAGTCAGCTTCCCCTGAGACAGGCCCTGTTACACAGACTGTGAGCTTCCCCTGAGACGGGCCCTGTTACACAGACAGTCAGCTTCCCCTGAGACAGGCCCTGTTACACAGACAGTCAGCTTCCCCTGAGACAGGCCCTGTTACACAGACAGTCAGCTTCCCCTGAGACAGGCCCTGTTACACAGACAGTCAGCTTCCCCTGAGACAGGCCCTGTTACACAGACAGTCAGCTTCCCCTGAGACGGGCCCTGTTACACAGACAGTCAGCTTCCCCTGAGACAGGCCCTGTTACACAGACAGTCAGCTTCCCCTGAGACGGGCCCTGTTACACAGACAGTGAGCTTCCCCTGAGACAGGCCCTGTTACACAGACAGTGAGCTTCCCCTGAGACGGGCCCTGTTACACAGACAGTCAGCTTCCCCTGAGACGGGCCCTGTTACACAGACAGTCAGCTTCCCCTGAGACGGGCCCTGTTACACAGACAGTCAGCTTCCCCTGAGACGGGCCCTGTTACACAGACAGTCAGCTTCCCCTGAGACAGGCCCTGTTACACAGACAGTGAGCTTCCCCTGAGACGGGCCCTGTTACACAGACAGTGAGACCCCCCAGATACGGGCCCTGTTACACAGACTGTGAGCTTCCCCTGAGACGGGCCCTGTTACACAGACTGTCAGCTTCCCCTGAGACAGGCCCTGTTACACAGACAGTCAGCTTCCCCTGAGACAGGCCCTGTTACACAGACTGTCAGCTTCCCCTGAGACAGGCCCTGTTACACAGTCAGCTTCCCCTGAGACAGGCCCTGTTACACAGACAGTCAGCTTCCCCTGAGACAGGCCCTGTTACACAGACTGTCAGCTTCCCCTGAGACAGGCCCTGTTACACAGACTGTCAGCTTCCCCTGAGACAGGCCCTGTTACACAGACGGTCAGCTTCCCCTGAGACAGGCCCTGTTACACAGACAGTCAGCTTCCCCTGAGACAGGCCCTGTTACACAGACGGTCAGCTTCCCCTGAGACAGGCTCTGTTAAGGCCATCCCTTGGATCAGTCTATTCTTACCTGCTCCCCAGTCCAGCTCTGTGTCCGTCCCTCTACAGCTCCTTCCTCCAGCCTCTAGAGACATCACAGAGATAAAAAGCATCACCAGAACATTCAACACTTATCCCAGCTTTTGGATAAAGTCATTTAACTCACCCTTCTCTCTTCTTCAAACATCTGCTTGTTCTCAGGTGAGGGGTAGACTGCCAGACCCTGCAGCAAAAGCTTGTTCCTTCCAAATGCCTTTTCCACAAACACTGTCTGTCCTCGGTTACCCAGCTCTGCAAGAGGACAGGATTAATGTGTGTCAGAAAGAGAGAGACAAACATTGCTGCCCTCTGTTACCCAGCTCTGCAAGAGGACAGGATTAATGTGTGTCAGAGAGAGAGACAAACATTGCTGCCCTCGGTTACCCAGCTCTGCAAGAGGACAGGATTAATGTGTGTCAGAGAGAGAGACAAACATTGCTGCCCTCTGTTACCAGCTCTGCAAGAGGACAGGATTAATGTGTGTCAGAGAGAGAGAGACATTGCTGTCCTCTGTTACCCAGCTCTGCAAGAGGACAGGATTAATGTGTGTCAGAGAGAGAGACAAACATTGCTGCCCTCTGTTACCCAGCTCTGCAAGAGGACAGGATTAATGTGTGTCATAGAGAGACAAACATTGCTGCCCTCTGTTACCCAGCTCTGCAAGAGGACAGGATTAATGTGTGTCAGAGAGAGACAAACATTGCTGCCCTCTGTTACCCAGCTCTGCAAGAGGACAGGATTAATGTGTGTCAGAGAGAGACAAACATTGCTGCCCTCTGTTACCCAGCTCTGCAAGAGGACAGGATTAATGTGTGTCAGAGAGAGAGACAAACATTGCTGCCCTCGGTTACCCAGCTCTGCAAGAGGACAGGATTAATGTGTGTCAGAGAGAGAGACAAACATTGCTGCCCTCTGTTACCCAGCTCTGCAAGAGGACAGGATTAATGTGTGTCAGAGAGAGACAAACATTGCTGCCCTCGGTTACCCAGCTCTGCAAGAGGACAGGATTAATGTGTGTCAGAGAGAGAGACAAACATTGCTGCCCTCGGTTACCCAGCTCTGCAAGAGGACAGGATTAATGTGTGTCAGAGAGAGAGACAAACATTGCTGCCCTCGGTTACCCAGCTCTGCAAGAGGACAGGATTAATGTGTGTCAGAGAGAGAGACAAACATTGCTGCCCTCTGTTACCCAGCTCTGCAAGAGGACAGGATTAATGTGTGTCAGAGAGAGAGACAAACATTGCTGCCCTCTGTTACCCAGCTCTGCAAGAGGACAGGATTAATGTGTGTCAGAGAGAGAGACAAACATTGCTGCCCTCGGTTACCCAGCTCTGCAAGAGGACAGGATTAATGTGTGTCAGAGAGAGAGACAAACATTGCTGCCCTCTGTTACCCAGCTCTGCAAGAGGACAGGATTAATGTGTGTCAGAGAGAGACAAACATTGCTGCCCTCGGTTACCCAGCTCTGCAAGAGGACAGGATTAATGTGTGTCAGAGAGAGAGACAAACATTGCTGCCCTCGGTTACCCAGCTCTGCAAGAGGACAGGATTAATGTGTGTCAGAGAGAGAGACAAACATTGCTGCCCTCTGTTACCCAGCTCTGCAAGAGGACAGGATTAATGTGTGTCAGAGAGAGACAAACATTGCTGCCCTCTGTTACCCAGCTCTGCAAGAGGACAGGATTAATGTGTGTCAGAGAGAGACAAACACTGTCTGTCCTCGGTTACCCAGCTCTGCAAGAGGACAGGATTAATGTGTGTCAGAGAGAGAGAGACAAACATTGCTGCCCTCTGTTACCCAGCTCTGCAAGAGGACAGGATTAATGTGTGTCAGAGAGAGAGAGACAAACATTGCTGCCCTCTGTTACCCAGCTCTGCAAGAGGACAGGATTAATGTGTGTCAGAGAGAGACAAACATTGCTGCCCTCGGTTACCCAGCTCTGCAAGAGGACAGGATTAATGTGTGTCAGAGAGAGACAAACATTGCTGCCCTCTGTTACCCAGCTCTGCAAGAGGACAGGATTAATGTGTGTCAGAGAGAGAGACAAACATTGCTGCCCTCGGTTACCCAGCTCTGCAAGAGGACAGGATTAATGTGTGTCAGAGAGAGAGAGACAAACATTGCTGCCCTCGGTTACCCAGCTCTGCAAGAGGACAGGATTAATGTGTGTCAGAGAGAGACAAACATTGCTGCCCTCGGTTACCCAGCTCTGCAAGAGGACAGGATTAATGTGTGTCAGAGAGAGAGACAAACATTGCTGCCCTCGGTTACCCAGCTCTGCAAGAGGACAGGATTAATGTGTGTCAGAGAGAGACAAACATTGCTGCCCTCGGTTACCCAGCTCTGCAAGAGGACAGGATTAATGTGTGTCAGAGAGAGACAAACATTGCTGCCCTCTGTTACCCAGCTCTGCAAGAGGACAGGATTAATGTGTGTCAGAGAGAGAGACAAACATTGCTGCCCTCGGTTACCCAGCTCTGCAAGAGGACAGGATTAATGTGTGTCAGAGAGAGAGACAAACATTGCTGCCCTCTGTTACCCAGCTCTGCAAGAGGACAGGATTAATGTGTGTCAGAGAAAGAGAGACAAACATTGCTGCCCTCTGTTACCCAGCTCTGCAAGAGGACAGGATTAATGTGTGTCAGAGAGAGAGACAAACATTGCTGCCCTCTGTTACCCAGCTCTGCAAGAGGACAGGATTAATGTGTGTCAGAGAGAGACAAACATTGCTGCCCTCTGTTACCCAGCTCTGCAAGAGGACAGGATTAATGTGTGTCAGAGAGAGAGACAAACATTGCTGCCCTCGGTTACCCAGCTCTGCAAGAGGACAGGATTAATGTGTGTCAGAGAGAGACAAACATTGCTGCCCTCTGTTACCCAGCTCTGCAAGAGGACAGGATTAATGTGTGTCAGAGAGAGAGACAAACATTGCTGCCCTCTGTTACCCAGCTCTGCAAGAGGACAGGATTAATGTGTGTCAGAGAGAGACAAACATTGCTGCCCTCGGTTACCCAGCTCTGCAAGAGGACAGGATTAATGTGTGTCAGAGAGAGAGACAAACATTGCTGCCCTCGGTTACCCAGCTCTGCAAGAGGACAGGATTAATGTGTGTCAGAGAGAGAGACAAACATTGCTGCCCTCGGTTACCCAGCTCTGCAAGAGGACAGGATTAATGTGTGTCAGAGAGAGAGACAAACATTGCTGCCCTCTGTTACCCAGCTCTGCAAGAGGACAGGATTAATGTGTGTCAGAGAGAGAGACAAACATTGCTGCCCTCGGTTACCCAGCTCTGCAAGAGGACAGGATTAATGTGTGTCAGAGAGAGAGACAAACATTGCTGCCCTCGGTTACCCAGCTCTACAAGAGGACAGGATTAATGTGTGTCAGAGAGAGACAAACATTGCTGCCCTCTGTTACCCAGCTCTGCAAGAGGACAGGATTAATGTGTGTCAGAGAGAGAGAGACAAACATTGCTGCCCTCTGTTACCCAGCTCTGCAAGAGGACAGGATTAATGTGTGTCAGAGAGAGAGAGACAAACATTGCTGCCCTCTGTTACCCAGCTCTGCAAGAGGACAGGATTAATGTGTGTCAGAGAGAGAGAGACAAACATTGCTGCCCTCTGTTACCCAGCTCTGCAAGAGGACAGGATTAATGTGTGTCAGAGAGAGACAAACATTGCTGCCCTCTGTTACCCAGCTCTGCAAGAGGACAGGATTAATGTGTGTCATAGAGAGAGACAAACATTGCTGCCCTCTGTTACCCAGCTCTACAAGAGGACAGGATTAATGTGTGTCAGAGAGAGACAAACATTGCTGTCCTCTGTTACCCAGCTCTGCAAGAGGACAGGATTAATGTGTGTCAGAGAGAGAGACAAACATTGCTGCCCTCTGTTACCCAGCTCTGCAAGAGGACAGGATTAATGTGTGTCATAGAGAGAGACAAACATTGCTGCCCTCTGTTACCCAGCTCTACAAGAGGACAGGATTAATGTGTGTCAGAGAGAGACAAACATTGCTGCCCTCGGTTACCCAGCTCTGCAAGAGGACAGGATTAATGTGTGTCAGAGAGAGACAAACATTGCTGCCCTCTGTTACCCAGCTCTGCAAGAGGACAGGATTAATGTGTGTCAGAGAGAGACAAACATTGCTGCCCTCGGTTACCCAGCTCTGCAAGAGGACAGGATTAATGTGTGTCAGAGAGAGACAAACATTGCTGCCCTCTGTTACCCAGCTCTGCAAGAGGACAGTATTAATGTGTGTCAGAGAGAGACAAACATTGCTGCCCTCTGTTACCCAGCTCTGCAAGAGGACAGGATTAATGTGTGTCATAGAGAGAGACAAACATTGCTGCCCTCTGTTACCCAGCTCTGCAAGAGGACAGGATTAATGTGTGTCAGAGAGAGACAAACATTGCTGCCCTCTGTTACCCAGCTCTGCAAGAGGACAGGATTAATGTGTGTCAGAGAGAGAGACAAACATTGCTGCCCTCTGTTACCCAGCTCTACAAGAGGACAGGATTAATGTGTGTCAGAGAGAGACAAACATTGCTGCCCTCTGTTACCCAGCTCTGCAAGAGGACAGGATTAATGTGTGTCAGAGAGAGAGACAAACATTGCTGCCCTCTGTTACCCAGCTCTGCAAGAGGACAGGATTAATGTGTGTCAGAGAGAGAGACAAACATTGCTGCCCTCTGTTACCAGCTCTGCAAGAGGACAGGATTAATGTGTGTCAGAGAGAGAGAGACAAACATTGCTGCCCTCGGTTACCCAGCTCTGCAAGAGGACAGGATTAATGTGTGTCAGAGAGAGAGACAAACATTGCTGCCCTCGGTTACCCAGCTCTGCAAGAGGACAGGATTAATGTGTGTCAGAGAGAGAGACAAACATTGCTGCCCTCTGTTACCCAGCTCTACAAGAGGACAGGATTAATGTGTGTCAGAGAGAGACAAACATTGCTGCCCTCTGTTACCCAGCTCTGCAAGAGGACAGGATTAATGTGTGTCAGAGAGAGACAAACATTGCTGCCCTCTGTTACCCAGCTCTGCATGTTAGGCAGAGCTCTGCAGCCAGCAGGGATTTGCACAAATGACTGTGATGCAGCTTTGCAGCTTCCTTTAAACACTTGAATCCAGGCTTACTGTAAACATTTTGAGTCAGGATCAGTTCCATCTTCTCTCTCTTTTGGTGCTTTGTATCGTCCACCTTTCTGTAGATCCGATGTCTCCGTGGATGCAGATATGGTTCCTTGCCTTCCTTGGATAAAGGCACCTGCCACCATCGTTCCACTACAACTGTGCCCTGAGGGGGGAAACTCATGAATATGGGATTTTTATGCAGACAGCACAAACAACTGATTCTTTAAGTTGAAGATTGGGAGAGCTCTCTGTTAAGGGAGCTTTGGCTAAGTGGAAGATTGGGGGAGCTCTCTGATAGGGGAGCTTTGGGCTTAGTAGTAGCCCTATTGTGAGGGGACTTTGGGTTGAGTGGAGGATTAAGGGAGTAATTTAGTGAAGGAGCTCTATGCTGAGTAATTGATTAGAGGTGCTCTCTTGTGAGGGAGCTGTCGGATGAGTGGGACATTAGGGGAGCCCTATAGAGAAAGAGCTCTAGGCTGTGAAATATTAGAGAAGCTCTCTGGTGAGGGAGCTCTGAGATGAGTGGGAGTGCTACAGTGAGGGAGCTCTGGGCTGAGAGGGAGTGCTACAGTGAGGGAGCTATGGGCGGAGGAGGATATTGGGGGAGCTCTTTGATGGGGAGCTTTGGGCTAAGTGGAAGATTGGGGGAGTTCTCTGATGGGAGAGCTTTGGGCTAAGTAAAAGATTGGGGGAGCTCTCTGATGAGGGAGCTTTGGGCTAAGTGGAAGATTGGGGGAGCTCTCTGATGGGGGAGCTCTCTGATGATGTAGCTTTGGGCTAAGTGGAAGATTGGGGGAGCTCTGTGATGGGGGAGCTTTGGGCTAAATAGAAGATTGGGGGAGCTCTGGGCTGAGTGGGAGATTATGGGAGCTCTGGGCCGAGAAAGCGAGCCCACATTCGCTCTGTGCCTCCTCACCCGGCTCGGAGTCACACATACGGCGTCTCCCCGTGTCAGCAGATCCCGGCCTCCCCGGGGGAGCAGGCGGCTGATTGCACTCAGCATCCCTGGTACCGACTTCCTGTAACCCTGCAAGGACAGCGCGTGGAACAGCCCAGCCAATCAGCAACCGGGCAGACGTCACCTGTCACATGGCCAATCCCGGAAGTAGCTCGCATGTGTTTGTATCAGGTGACCAGAGTTTTTCACTGGGACAGTATTATAATGTGTGTGTTACTACCAAGGCCAACGTGGCTGCTTCGCTGTTACTGTCCATTACCTCTACATAATAATAATAATAATATCTCTATATATATATATATATATATACACATCACAGTGATCTGCTGCCTCTCACAGAGAGCTTTATGTGCTCACTGATGACTTCAGATATCACAGGGTCTCATACAATATCCTGTGTGTGCCCAGGAGGGATGTGACTAGCTCTGGTCACTTACATCCAAACCCCAAAGTAAATGGGAGACAAAAGAAAACCCCAGTCTGTTCCATTATTCAATTTCAAAGGACAGAGTGTGAAGACATATTTGTGGTTTGAAGTAACCCAGCCTTGCATAGTTATTATCCACTGCCATTCAGCATCTCCCTCCCCTATAGAATGATCCCCTCATGCCTCGCTCCTCTGGTTTCTTGGCACCACTGCTGCCCCTGGCATTCCTGAGTTGAGCCGACATCGTAGGGAAGCAGAGTTCGAGAGATTTGAGTTTAGAGAGTTCCACTCTGTAAGTCACTGACATCTAACTGCCTCGCTCCTTCACGGCTCTCTATAATGAATACTTCTCCGTTTTCCTGTCTCCCTCTCTTCCCTCCAGGCTGGTAGGTTTTCAGTATTCACAGACGGACCACTCTCTGGCTCTTCCACTCTTCTGGAATTTCGCTACAAGCAGGACAATCATAAAACCCTTCAGTGGCACGGACTGCTCTCCAACCAGTGGCTGATCATGGGCTCTCCCACCTGGATATTGACTCAGGAGAAGTGAGATTATGGATATTTTCCTTCATGCCTTGGGAGTGTGTATTCCCACTTGCTTTTTGTGGGATTTGAGAGTATTTAGGGTAGAGAGCGGTATCCCACATAGAAGGAATGGAAAAACTCTCCCATTAGCTGCATTCCAATTCCCGTCTACCTTCTCTCTTTGTGGAGCAGACCCTTGTAACTGGTTTCTTTTCTCCCCAGTCTCACGGCTATCCTGGAATTTGCAGAGCTGGAGATGAATGTGAATTTGGTCTTTGTCAGTGTCCCCAAGGAGCAGAAAGACAGAGGTACCTGGAGATATTTTGACCCCAAATCTGTAGTGGACCCTCAGTGAGAATACAAAAAAAAAGAGAGAAATTAATAAGTTTGCATTGAAGGGTCTCCTCAATAATGGGGGCTAGAGTGAAAAATGCTCAATGTGGCTGATGTTTGGTTCTGGGAACAAAATCTCCCAAATTCAGCTAAAGAAAAACCCTCAGACATTTCAGGCATTCATTATATATTATAACAATATATAAAACATTGACCTTCATGGTAAGGACTGATGCTACTATTTTGGTCAACCGAGAGCCGGAGGAGTTCGGCTGCCGAAAGGTTGGCACGAAAATTGTCCCTGTTGGCAGATTTTCCCGTGAATTAGAGATCTCATCTGTGATCAGAGTAGCCCTCATTTAAAGGGCCGTTTAGATCTTCGATGTGATCAGAGATGGGATTCAAAACACTGAGCAACCTGAGTAGACCCTGGAGTCTTTGACGGTGGTCCTGCTTGAGGAGTATCTCGAGACCTAGACCGATTTCCCACCTGTTGGTCCACGAATGAAGCAAACATATGTAGTAGCGCACCAGCATTTACCTTGATCACAAGTCATATAAATGTATGCCAGCCATGTGCAGTGTTTGCAGCTGGCAGAGATTTATGTTTTTTGCATCGATTGTAGTGGTTTTTAGTATTAAACCCGTTAATGGCGTTATACATGAAAGGCCATCTAACCTGCACTGCACGCCACAGACAGCAGTCACACACCAGAGGCCATGTGTGAGACGTGGGGAGAATTCCACTAGGAGGAGCTCTGGTTTAGGGATGTTCTACATACTGGTTTCACATTTATTTTCTTTAACAGGTCAGTTTCTCCGGGCATTTAGCTACGTTGGATTTGAAATCGTAATACCTGGCAAGACCTCTCTGCCTTCTTGCAAGGAGCAGATATTTATGGCGTACCTGATAGAGAGAACCCCCCAGGCTGCAGAGATCACAGCACCGAGGGAAGCCATCCGATAGAACCCCCCAGGCTGCAGAGTTCACAGCACCGAGGGAAGCCATCCGATAGAACCCCCCAGGCTGCAAAGATCACAGCACCGAGGGAAGCCATCCAATAAAACCTTAAAGTCAATAAAATGAGCATCAAACATACACTCCACTATCAGAAGTTAAATTAACATTTTATTTAACAGACAAACACCATATATACAACTGGTAAACATTTTAACTTGGACGTACAGCAGTTCAATTAGTCTGTGAGCAGCCCACCCTGGAGATTTAAGGGTGGTCTCCCACAAAGATTACATCATCTTCGCTTCCAGAGCTCAGTAGCACGTCTGAAAGAGAAAACAGAAGGTTAAAACACTTGCATGGGAGAGCATTAAGCATGGAGTAGATTAACAGTGCAGGAAGCAAGGGATTAGATGCTCATAATGAGGACAGACTAGACTAGACTAGTATTGCGATTCTGGTTTCGGAATAATAATTATCCTGCCCCGTTATCACACTTAATCCCCATTTAAAAAAAAGGCAGGCCACTGGGGGCTGACCGGTCCCCATTTAAATGAAAGATACAAGTTACCAAGCCAAGGCCATGATATGATCATTAATACCCCTGAACACCCTGCTGTCTGTACATGAAACCCAGTCTAAACTTTCCCCACTGTAAGAAACTGCTTCTAACGAGCAACACAGGCACACAAGGCTCATCTCACCACTAGAAAGAGGTTAACCACTCTTCAGGATACTCAGGAAATGTCTTCTCTAGAAAGAATTGGCCTACTCTAGAATCTATTTCTCAGGTCAGATCACCCGACCATTATTTCTACTTGGTCAGTGCGGGAGGGGGGCTGCACCTTCACCAGGAGGAAAGATCACCCGTCTATGTGGAGAGGTCGCCACAACCCAGTCAATCACCCAACTACAGTGTTCAGAGGTGAACAAGTGCACTGCATACCAGAATCCCTTGCAGCTTGCTGCTTGCCAGCCATTCTCCCAGCTTCCTCCTCACTGTCAGAGCTGATGGTGATGACATCACAGGAGGTATTGTCAAAGATGGAGCTGGTGGACATTTGGTCAGTTACATGATAGAAGCAGCCACGGGGCGAGGAAAGGCTGCTGTCATCCAAAGACGACGACTCAGTGCTTTGCTCTTCTGAGGAAACCATGGATTCTGGAGAGGATCCAGTGGAGCTGTCAGAGGAGTCTGTAGAGGAGCTGGTTTCACAGGAAGAAGACTCAAGCTGGGAGCTATCTTCAAACACAGACGACTCAAGCCGGGAACTCTCCTGTGGCACAGACGACTCTAGCCGGGAACTCTCCTGTGGCACAGACGACTCTAGCCGGGAACTCTCCTGTGGCACAGACGACTCTAGCCGGGAACTCTCCTGTGGCACAGACGACTCTAGCCGGGAACTCTCCTGTGGCACAGACGACTCTAGCCGGGAACTCTCCTGTGGCACAGACGACTCTAGCCGGGAACTCTCCTGTGGCACAGACAACTCCCTAGTAGTGTTAGATTCCAGAACTGGCTCTAGACCTAGGCAGGGTCCAGCCACAGGGAGAGAGCATTGTAGCTCAGAGTTCTCCAGGGGAACTGATGAGAACCCCGGACTGCTAGACTTGTGGCTGGAGGTCTCATGCTGGGGGCTGGCTGCGGGGATGGAGGTCTCTGTGGCAGATAAGAAGCAGGTTTCACCAACGTACAGCTCTGTAGGGAATCTGGCATTACGGCTAGAAGACTGCATGTTTTCTGGGCTATCTAAAAGTGGTGAATCCTCATTGTAGCTTATCTTAATTCTGGAAATGTGCTCTTCCAAGTCTTCCTCCTTGGAGCAGGACACAGGAGTAGAGGTGGCCATATGATGGGGTGCGGTGCTGGATTCTGCCACTGGTTTCTCGTCTAATCTCATCATTTCGATGGAGCAGTCTGGCATGCCAGAATAGCAATGATTTAGGATCAAGCTTTGCTTCTCATACATTGCCGAGCACTCCGTACTTAGAACTACTCAAAAATAAATTCTAATAAATGTAAAACATCTTTGTGCACAAGACTAGGCCCAACCTTGATGTGGGTTCCAGAAAAGAGGCCACAGGATCCACTTTCTGTTTAAAGACACTGAAGACTTTCCTAACATTAACCCATCAAATCATACTCACCAGATGCCAGTCGCTGCTCCTCCTGCCGACCTGAAAAGCTGACGGTCTCTGACCTGAAGGAAAGACTGATGACTTCCTCCTGGAGGGAAAGGACACAAATAACTGGAGGAAGTAACGGAGGAGAGGTGGGCCTATTACATGAATGGGGATCTAGCATCTCAAACACACACGCATGGGCTGGCCTGCCCCACTCACCAGGAGTCGCCACACTAGGTTTTACTCCCATCACCTTGCAGAGGACTCACCTTCTGCTCTACAGCAAATCCCTGACTGATCAGCTGCTGCCCGATTTCCAACATCTGGACCATGAAAGAAAAAAGTTATGACGTTGTGAAGAGGATGCAATAAAGAACTGGTAAGATCTCACCTACAGTATTGTGATCAGTTCTACAGTGCAGATTAGAGCAGTGAGTAAGATCACACCTAAAGTGCTATCACTCCCTCTCTATGTCCTCCTGGGGATCTGCTCTATAGAACTGATCACAATACTCTAGGTGAGATCTTACCAGTGATTTATAAAGTGCTATCACTCCCTCTCTATGTCCTCCTGGGGATCTGCTCTATAGAACTGAACACAATACTCTAGGTGAGATCTTACCAGTGATTTATAAAGTGCTATCACTCATTGTGTCCTCCTGGGGATCTGCTCTTTAGCATTGATCACAACACTCTATAGATCACTGGTAAGATCTCACCTAGAGTATTGTGATCAGTTCTATAGAGCAGATCCCTGGGAGGACATAGAGAGGGAGTGATAGCACTTTATAGATCCCTGGTAAGATCTCACCTAGAGTATTGTGATCAGTTCCATAGAGCAGATCCCCAGGAGGACATAGACAGGGAGTGATAGCACTTTATAGATCACTGGTAAGATCTCACCTAGAGTATTGTGATCAGTTCTATAGAGCAGATCCCCAGGAGGACATAGAGAGGGAGTGATAGCACTTTATAGATCCCTGGTAAGATCTCACCTAGAGTATTGTGATCAGTTCTATAGAGCAGATCCCCAGGAGGACATAGACAGGGAGTGATAGCACTTTATAGATCACTGGTAAGATCTCACCTAGAGTATTGTGATCAGTTCTATAGAGCAGATCACCAGGAGGACATAGAGAGGGAGTGATAGCACTTTATAGATCCCTGGTAAGATGTCACCTAGAGTATTGTGATCAGTTCTATAGAGCAGATCCCTAGGAGGACATAGAGAGGGAGTGATAGCACTTTATAGATCCCTGGTAAGATCTCACCTAGAGTATTGTGATCAGTTCTATAGAGCAGATCCCCAGGAGGACATAGAGAGGGAGTGATAGCACTTTATAGATCCCTGGTGTATTATGCAATATACCATCTCAGGTCTGAACTCACCGGTTCAGTGGAGGGGTCAAATAGCTGGACTTGGAAACAGGAAGAGACCCCCGGAGAAGGGAAGCTAGAAATCTTGGCCAGTAATGGCTTCCACTGTGCGCAATGCGTCAGATCATCAAACATATCTAGCGCCAGATTGGTCCATTCCCCGTCTGTAACAGGAGGATGCAGGTTGCATAAAATATACAGACATCAAACAGTTCAGATCAGAAGAACACAGGGGGTCACTACAGAATAAAAACGTCCACCTCCGATTATACCCAATTCAAAGCTGCAGTGACTGATTTTGTGTTCACTCTGGGCACAGTCTGGCACATTAAGTAACCTGACCAAAGTGAGTAAGCAGACAGGCGTGTGCTCAGTCTGTCACATACATTTTCTATGGCAGGCAATGCACAATATATTTCTGTAACAGCCGAACGCCTGTACATTTCAGAGACCGCATGTTTCCAGTATAATAAAAAGAAACTTACCAACAGGAGCAATACCAGTCAGACTGCATTCAATAGCCTGGAAGGGAAGGCTCAGGAAATCACTCCTGAAAGAGATGAAAAGATTGTAAAGAAGTAGTGTAATCATGGAAATACCTTCCAGCAGAGAAGGGTCAGATATCTTGGATGATTAAAATCACTCCCTTCCTCCTCTGTGGCACCCACTCACCGGAGTGGAAAGAGGATTTCCTTGCTTGTGACCCAGCTATCTCCATAGTCCACGTAATAGAGATCCACGTTTCCATTGTCATTGAAATCCACAACCTCCGCTCGGTACCAGGACTTATCTGTACGGAAGGGGGCTGCCACAATATCTCCCACCTGGATCTCTGCAGCTGACCCCTGTTTGGGTAGAAACACAGTGACCACCATGCGAAGACCGTTCCCTAGTAAGATGTGACGTCCACGCTGGCACGTACCTGCTGCTTCTGGTAGTGCTCGCTCATTTCTGTAGTGAGTTTGTCCAGGTGGGATGATCTAGGACCCAGAATCTGGATCCAGAAGTGCTGAGGGTTCTCCACAGCGGACACATAAATATCCACATATTCATCTGCTTGGAAAGTGAAATCAGGACTGGGGACTGAAAGAGGGAGCATGAGGGAGTCAGACTGATAGCACGGCATAATACCAGCCGATTACAGCTAAATGGGAGAATTTGTACAACTCTGCGACTTTGCCCTTAAGTTTGAAATTCTCTTCTCAAATACCAACAATACTCTCTCAGGAATAAAGCCCTTTATCAACGCTAAATGAGACTTCATCTGGGACCAGCAAGTCACACTTTACCAACTCTCATCTCAAGCTATTGCCTCAAACAAACCCTAGAATTACCCAACATACCTTCAAACCTGGACATGTTATAAGCGTCCGTGATGCTCTCCTGGCTGGATGGGCATTCTCCCTGCGGCTGATCCCCTCCTGCTTCCATAGCTGCACTTATTTCTGCAGATGTCTGGTTCTTCTGGCTGGCCATCTGGTCCTCCAAAGGTTTGGCTCCATCTTTCTTCTTCACGGCGATGATGTCCTTCCTCCGACAGCGGAAGGCAGAGGATTTGGCGGCTCTCTGTTGCAGGTTGTCTTCATCTTCAGTCATTTTCTGGATCAGGAGCTAATTGAATAAAATGAGATGGAAAGCGGTTATGCCAGGAGACCTAGATCCTCTGATAGACATGCCAACGCATCTCACAAACCTTAGCTGCCTCTACTTGCTTCTTGGTTCCGGTCACCGTGATGCATCTGGTCTGCAAAACATCTGCACCTTCAGGCTTCTGCTCACACTGGATTTTGGCCCCAGAACTCTTACTGATGGATCGGATTTTATCTGTACCTTTCCCTGCAGAGAGGTAAAAACGGTACTAAGAGGAGAAGCAGCTTAAAGGACAACTGTCAGCAAAAATGTAAATCCTGTTAATTGAAAGACTTCATCAAGTGTAGAGATTTAAAATAAAAATTATTTAATGAAAAAATACAAGTAAAGTACCAGATTGAGCACTATCAGGGGTCTGACATGTTATTTATAATCTTGGCCCAGATTAAGGAAGATCTGTCCCCTGATAGAGCTATACAGAGCAAAGACTCTAAACAACATGTCTGCCCCCTGATAGAGCTATACAGAGCAAAGACTCTAAACAACATGTCTGCCCCCTGATAGAGCTATACAGAGCAAAGATTCTAAACATGTCCGCCCCCTGATAGAGCTATACAGAGCAAAGATTCTAAACAACATGTCTGCCCCCTGATAGAGCTATACAGAGCAAAGACTCTAAACAACATGTCTGCCCCCTGATAGAGCTATACAGAGCAAAGACTCTAAACAACATGTCCACCCCCTGATAGAGCTATACAGAGCAAAGATTCTAAACAACATGTCCACCCCCTGATAGAGCTATACAGAGCAAAGATTCTAAACAACATGTCTGCCCGCTGATAGAGCTATACAGAGCAAAGATTCTAAACAACAACATGTCCGCCCCCTGATAGAGCTATACAGAGCAAAGATTCTAAACAACATGTCCACCCCCTGACAGAGCTATACAGAGCAAAGATTCTAAACAACATGTCCACCCCCTGATAGAGCTATACAGAGCAAAGATTCTAAACAACAACATGTCCGCCCCCTGATAGAGCTATACAGAGCACTATATTTCATTAAAGCATTTTTAGTTAAAATGTCTACACTTAAGGCGATCTTTCAAGCAAACAGAACGTATTTGTTTGCTGACAGTTGTCCTTTAAGATGTGGAGTGGGCGACATGCACATACCTATGATGCGGCACATGCACCGTGCAGACAGTAAGAGTTGCACTCGCAGCACAGCATTCTCCTGCAGAATTTCTTGCACTGCTTCACGGGCCTGGCAGACCTGTGACGGACTGCCCGTAATAACCACCTCACACTCGCCCTTAGAGTCTGGATCCCGGCTCACCTTTATGTGGGCGTCGCTTACTTTCTGGAGCTTTAAGGAGAGGGCGTTAGCAGTGCAATGGCTCCCCACACACACACAGCATCTCCTAGACGGCCGCTAAGGATCTTCTTACCAGCAATTCCACTGCATCCAGAGGAATCTTCATACAGAGTTCAGCATCTTCTCCTGCGTAGGATGGAACTCTAATATCTGAAAGAAAAAGGTCCTTCCCATCTTAAAAACATGGCGGACGTTCCAATAACCACTGCTAGAAATTACCCTGGCTACTCCCGGGTTAGCTACATCCATAGCGCTCATTTGTACGCCTGGTTCAGAATGACCAAGAATCATCGCAAGTTCTGTAACGCCACAGCCCTCCGTGTGCTCACCTCTCCCATTGCGGTATTTGGAATAGCAGACATACAGGATAGCAGCACCGGCAGAGACGCCTATAGTGACCGCTATCTTCTGCTTGCTTGTAAGATTCCAACTCGTCATGTTCATCCTGCAGAAGATAAAATAAAAATAATCATACACCTGTCACCAAATGTTCGCCCGCAGCCAGGGTGCGTTGGGTGGCGCCGCAGCCAGGGTGCGTTGGGTGGCGCCGCAGCCAGGGTGCGTTGGGTGGCGCCGCAGCCAGGGTGCGTTGGGTGGCGCCGTACAGCCCGTAGCGGACAGAGAGAAGGCATTTAATACAGGCCAAGATCACACAGTAAGGGCAGGTAGCCAAGACTTTACCAGTCCCTTGGTTTGAATACAGTCTGCTAGTTATTGCTAACATAATGCGCGGTATGAGGGGTGTTCAGACTGGTTTCAGTGGGCAGGGGAAGCAGATTTTGTCTACTCACACAGACTCCAAAACTACGGCACACATGGCTCAGGGCGCCCCCCTTCATCTCCCCCATAAACCCCTGCTCAGTCCCCCATAAACCCCATCTCAGTGTCCCCCTTCACTCCCCCATAAACCCCAGCTCAGTGTCCCCCCTCACTTACCCATAAACCCCAGCGCAGTGTCCCCCCTCACTTACCCATAAACCCCAGCGCAGTGTCTTCCTCACTCCGCCCATAAACCCCAGCTCAGTGTCCCCCCTCACTCCCCCCATAAACCCCAGCTCAGTGTCCCCCCTCACTCCCCCATAAAACCCAGCTCAGTGTCCCCCCACACTCCCCCCGTAAACCCCAGCTGAGAGTCTTCCCTCACTCCCCCATAAACCCCAGCTCAGTGTCTCCCCTCACTCCCCCAAAACCCCCAGCTCAGTGTCTCCCCTCACTCCCCCAAAAACCCCAGCTCAGTGTCTCCCCTCACTCCCCCATAAACCCCAGCTCAGTGTCTCCCCTCACTCCCCCAAAAACCCCAGCTCAGTGTCTCCCCTCACTCCCCCATAAACCCCAGATCAGTGTCTCCCCTCACTCCCCCATAAACCCCAGATCAGTGTCCCCCCCTCACTCCCCCATAAACCCCAGATCAGTGTCCCCCCCTCACTCCCCCATAAACCCCAGCTCAGTGTCCCCCCCTCACTCCCCCATAAACCCCAGCTCAGTGTCCCCCCTCACTCCCCCATAAACCCCAGCTCAGTGACCCCCCCTCACTCCCCCATAAACCCCAGCTCAGTGTCCCCCCTCACTCCCCCATAAACCCCAGCTCAGTGTCTCCCCTCACTCCCCCATAAACCCCAGCTCAGTGTCCCCCCTCACTCCCCTATAAACCCCAGCTCAGTGTCCCCCCCTCACTCCCCCATAAACCCCAGCTCAGTGACCCCCCCCTCACTCCCCCATAAACCCCAGCTCAGTGACCCCCCCCCTCACTCCCCCATAAACCCCAGCTCAGTGACCCCCCCTCACTCCCCCATAAACCCCAGCTCAGTGACCCCCCCTCACTCCCCCATAAACCCCAGCTCAGTGTCTCCCCCCATAAACCCCAGCTCAGTGACCCCCCCCTCACTCCCCCATAAACCCCAGCTCAGTGACCCCCCCTCACTCCCCCATAAACCCCAGCTCAGTGTCCCCCTCATACAGAGCTGCCCCATTCACCTGGCCAGTGTAATTTTTTCCAATCAGAGTGAATTCTTCTCCCAGGCGGAATTTATTTCCTCCCCGTCTAGTGCGGGGGTCCTAAGGGGCTTCGCGCATTTCCGGGTGTAGTAAGAGGGCGGTGGCGGCTAGCGCATGCGCAGTGTGAGAACACCGGGGGCCCGGGAACTGAGGTGAGAGTGGGACAACAGCCACAGCCCCCCGCACTCTAACAATCACATGTATAGGGGTACGGCCCCCCAACTGATATACTACCCCAACCCCTACTAACAGCCCCCCCAACTGATATACTACCCCAACCCCTACTAACAGCCCACCAACTGATATACTACCCCAACCCCTACTAACAGCCCACCAACTGATATACTACCCCAACCCCTACTAACAGCCCACCAACTGATATACTACCCCAACCCCTACTAACAGCCCCCCCAACTGATATACTACCCCAACCCCTACTAACAGCCCACCAACTGATATACTACCCCAACCCCTACTAACATCCCCCCAACTGATATACTACCCCAACCCCTACTAACAGCCCACCAACTGATATACTACCCCAACCCCTACTAACAGCCCACCAACTGATATACTACCCCAACCCCTACTAACAGCCCCCCATCTGATATACTACCCCAACCCCTACTAACAGCCCCCCAACTGATATACTACCCCAACCCCTACTAACAGCCCACCAACTGATATACTACCCCAACCCCTACTAACAGCCCACCAACTGATATACTACCCCAACCCCTACTAACAGCCCCCCAACTGATATACTACCCCAACCCCTACTAACAGCCCCCCATCTGATATACTACCCCAACCCCTACTAACAGCCCACCAACTGATATACTACCCCAACCCCTACTAACAGCCCACCAACTGATATACTACCCCAACCCCTACTAACAGCCCACCAACTGATATACTACCCCAACCCCTACTAACAGCCCACCAACTGATATACTACCCCAACCCCTACTAACAGCCCACCAACTGATATACTACCCCAACCCCTACTAACAGCCCCCCAACTGATATACTACCCCAACCCCTACTAACAGCCCACCAACTGATATACTACCCCAACCCCTACTAACAGCCCCCCCAACTGATATACTACCCCAACCCCTACTAACAGCCCCCCCAACTGATATACTACCCCAACCCCTACTAACAGCCCACCAACTGATATACTACCCCAACCCCTACTAACATCCCCCCCAACTGATATACTACCCCAACCCCTACTAACAGCCCACCAACTGATATACTACCCCAACCCCTACTAACAGCCCCCCCAACTGATATACTACCCCAACCCCTACTAACAGCCCCCCAACTGATATACTACCCCAACCCCTACTAACAGCCCCCCCAACTGATATACTACCCCAACCCCTACTAACAGCCCCCCCAACTGATATACTACCCCAACCCCTACTAACAGCCCACCAACTGATATACTACCCCAACCCTTACTAACAGCCCCCCCAACTGATATACTACCCCAACCCCTACTAACAGCCCCCCAACTGATATACTACCCCAACCCCTACTAACAGCCCCCCCAACTGATATACTACCCCCCAACCCCTACTAACAGCCCCCCAACTGATATACTACCCCAACCCCTACTAACAGCCCCCCAACTGATATACTACCCCAACCCCTACTAACAGCCCCCCCAACTGATATACTACCCCCCAACCCCTACTAACAGCCCCCCAACTGATATACTACCCCAACCCCTACTAACAGCCCCCCCAACTGATATACTACCCCAACCCCTACTAACAGCCCCCCAACTGATATACTACCCCAACCCCTACTAACAGCCCCCCCAACTGATATACTACCCCAACCCCTACTAACAGCCCACCAACTGATATACTACCCCAACCCCTACTAACAGCCCCCCCAACTGATATACTACCCCAACCCCTACTAACAGCCCACCAACTGATATACTACCCCAACCCTTACTAACAGCCCACCAACTGATATACTACCCCAACCCCTACTAACAGCCCCCCCAACTGATATACTACCCCAACCCCTACTAACAGCCCACCAACTGATATACTACCCCAACCCTTACTAACAGCCCACCAACTGATATACTACCCCAACCCCTACTAACAGCCCCCCCAACTGATATACTACCCCAACCCCTACTAACAGCCCCCCAACTGATATACTACCCCAACCCCTACTAACAGCCCCCCAACTGATATACTACCCCAACCCCTACTAACAGCCCCCCCAACTGATATACTACCCCAACCCCTACTAACAGCCCCCCCAACTGATATACTACCCCAACCCCTACTAACAGCCCCCCCAACTGATATACTACCCCAACCCCTACTAACAGCCCCCCAACTGATATACTACCCCAACCCCTACTAACAGCCCCCCCAACTGATATACTACCCCAACCCTTACTAACAGCCCCCCCAACTGATATACTACCCCAACCCTTACTAACAGCCCCCCCAACTGATATACTACCCCAACCCTTACTAACAGCCCCCCCAACTGATATACTACCCCAACCCTTACTAACAGCCCCCCCAACTGATATACTACCCCAACCCTTACTAACAGCCCCCCCAACTGATATACTACCCCCCAACCCTTACTAACAGCCCCCCAACTGATATACTACCCCCCAACTGATATACTACCCCCCAACCCTTACTAACAGCCCCCCAACTGATATACTACCCCAACCCCTACTAACATCCCCCCAACTGATATACTACCCCAACCCCTACTAACAGCCCACCAACTGATATACTACCCCAACCCCTACTAACAGCCCCCCCAACTGATATACTACCCCAACCCCTACTAACAGCCCACCAACTGATATACTACCCCAACCCTTACTAACAGCCCACCAACTGATATACTACCCCAACCCCTACTAACAGCCCCCCCAACTGATATACTACCCCAACCCCTACTAACAGCCCCCCATCTGATATACTACCCCAACCCCTACTAACAGCCCCCCAACTGATATACTACCCCAACCCCTACTAACAGCCCCCCCAACTGATATACTACCCCAACCCCTACTAACAGCCCACCAACTGATATACTACCCCAACCCCTACTAACAGCCCCCCCAACTGATATACTACCCCAACCCCTACTAACAGCCCACCAACTGATATACTACCCCAACCCCTACTAACAGCCCCCCCAACTGATATACTACCCCAACCCCTACTAACAGCCCCCCCAACTGATATACTACCCCAACCCCTACTAACAGCCCCCCAACTGATATACTACCCCAACCCC
The DNA here is from genome assembly GCA_036172795.1 of Pelodytes ibericus. NCBI lineage: Eukaryota > Metazoa > Chordata > Amphibia > Anura > Pelodytidae > Pelodytes > Pelodytes ibericus. The sequence continues at coordinate 50,889,226 of CM069868.1, read as the reverse complement.
TACTAACAGCCCCCCCAACTGATATACTACCCCAACCCTTACTAACAGCCCCCCCAACTGATATACTACCCCAACCCTTACTAACAGCCCCCCCAACTGATATACTACCCCAACCCTTACTAACAGCCCCCCCAACTGATATACTACCCCAACCCTTACTAACAGCCCCCCCAACTGATATACTACCCCCCAACCCTTACTAACAGCCCCCCAACTGATATACTACCCCCCAACTGATATACTACCCCAACCCTTACTAACAGCCCCCCAACTGATATACTACCCCAACCCCTACTAACAGCCCCCCAACTGATATACTACCCCAACCCCTACTAACAGCCCCCCCAACTGATATACTACCCCCCAACCCTTACTAACAGCCCCCCAACTGATATACTACCCCAACCCCTACTAACAGCCCCCCAACTGATATACTACCCCAACCCCTACTAACAGCCCCCCCAACTGATATACTACCCCAACCCTTACTAACAGCCCCCCAACTGATATACTACCCCAACCCCTACTAACAGCCCCCCCAACTGATATACTACCCCAACCCCTACTAACAGCCCCCCAACTGATATACTACCCCAACCCCTACTAACAGCCCCCCAACTGATATACTACCCCAACCCCTACTAACAGCCCCCCAACTGATATACTACCCCAACCCCTACTAACAGCCCCCCAACTGATATACTACCCCAACCCCTACTAACAGCCCCCCCAACTGATATACTACCCCCCAACTGATATACTACCCCAACCCTTACTAACAGCCCCCCCAACTGATATACTACCCCAACCCCTACTAACAGCCCCCCAACTGATATACTACCCCCCAACCCCTACTAACAGCCCCCCAACTGATATACTACCCCAACCCCTACTAACAGCCCCCCCAACTGATATACTACCCCAACCCCTACTAACAGCCCCCCCAACTGATATACTACCCCCCAACTGATATACTACCCCAACCCCTACTAACAGCCCCCCAACTGATATACTACCCCAACCCCTACTAACAGCCCCCCCAACTGATATACTACCCCAACCCCTACTAACAGCCCCCCCAACTGATATACTACCCCAACCCTTACTAACAGCCCCCCCAACTGATATACTACCCCAACCCCTACTAACAGCCCCCCCAACTGATATACTACCCCAACCCCTACTAACAGCCCCCCCAACTGATATACTACCCCAACCCTTACTAACAGCCCCCCCAACTGATATACTACCCCAACCCCTACTAACAGCCCCCCCAACTGATATACTACCCCAACCCCTACTAACAGCCCCCCCAACTGATATACTACCCCAACCCCTACTAACAGCCCCCCAACTGATATACTACCCCAACCCCTACTAACAGCCCCCCAACTGATATACTACCCCAACCCCTACTAACATCCCCCCCAACTGATATACTACCCCAACCCCTACTAACAGCCCCCCAACTGATATACTACCCCAACCCCTACTAACAGCCCCCCAACTGATATACTACCCCAACCCCTACTAACAGCCCCCCAACTGATATACTACCCCAACCCCTACTAACAGCCCCCCCAACTGATATACTACCCCAACCCCTACTAACAGCCCCCCCAACTGATATACTACCCCAACCCCTACTAACAGCCCCCCAACTGATATACTACCCCAACCCCTACTAACAGCCCCCCAACTGATATACTACCCCAACCCCTACTAACAGCCCCCCAACTGATATACTACCCCAACCCCTACTAACAGCCCCCCAACTGATATACTACCCCAACCCCTACTAACAGCCCCCCAACTGATATACTACCCCAACCCCTACTAACAGCCCCCCAACTGATATACTACCCCAACCCCTACTAACAGCCCCCCCAACTGATATACTACCCCAACCCCTACTAACAGCCCCCCAACTGATATACTACCCCAACCCCTACTAACAGCCCCCCCAACTGATATACTACCCCAACCCCTACTAACAGCCCCCCATCTGATATACTACCCCCCAACTGATATACTACCCCCCAACTGATATACTACCCCAACCCCTACTAACAGCCCCCCAACTGATATACTACCCCAACCCTTACTAACAGCCCCCCCAACTGATATACTACCCCAACCCCTACTAACAGCCCCCCCAACTGATATATACTACCCCCCAACCCCTACTAACAGCCCCCCAACTGATATACTACCCCAACCCCTACTAACAGCCCCCCCAACTGATATACTACCCCAACCCCTACTAACAGCCCCCCAACTGATATACTACCCCAACCCTTACTAACAGCCCCCCCAACTGATATACTACCCCAACCCCTACTAACAGCCCCCCCAACTGATATACTACCCCAACCCCTACTAACAGCCCCCCAACTGATATACTACCCCAACCCCTACTAACATCCCCCCAACTGAAATACTACCCCAACCCCTACTAACATCCCCCCAACTGATATACTACCCCAACCCCTACTAACATCCCCCCAACTGAAATACTACCCCAACCCCTACTAACATCCCCCCAACTGATATACTACCCCCCAACTGATATACTACCCCAACCCCTACTAACAGCCCCCCAACTGATATACTACCCCAACCCCTACTAACAGCCCCCCCAACTGATATACTACCCCAACTCCTACTAACAGCCCCCCAACTGATATACTACCCCAACCCCTACTAACAGCCCCCCCAACTGATATACTACCCCAACCCCTACTAACAGCCCCCCCAACTGATATACTACCCCAACCCCTACTAACAGCTACCCCAACCTCTACTAACAGCCCCCCCAACTGATATACTACCCCAACCCCTACTAACAGCCCCCCCAACTGATATACTACCCCCCAACTGATATACTACCCCAACCCCTACTAACAGCCCCCCAACTGATATACTACCCCAACCCCTACTAACATCCCCCCAACTGATATACTACCCCCCAACTGATATACTACCCCAACCCCTACTAACAGCCCCCCCAACTGATATACTACCCCAACCCCTACTAACAGCCCCCCCAACTGATATACTACCCCAACCCCTACTAACAGCCCCCCAACTGATATACTACCCCAACCCTTACTAACAGCCCCCCCAACTGATATACTACCCCAACCCCTACTAACAGCCCCCCCAACTGATATATACTACCCCCCAACCCCTACTAACAGCCCCCCAACTGATATACTACCCCAACCCCTACTAACAGCCCCCCCAACTGATATACTACCCCAACCCCTACTAACATCCCCCCAACTGAAATACTACCCCAACCCCTACTAACATCCCCCCAACTGATATACTACCCCAACCCCTACTAACATCCCCCCAACTGAAATACTACCCCAACCCCTACTAACATCCCCCCAACTGATATACTACCCCCCAACTGATATACTACCCCAACCCCTACTAACAGCCCCCCCAACTGATATACTACCCCAACCCCTACTAACAGCCCCCCCAACTGATATACTACCCCCCAACTGATATACTACCCCAACCCTTACTAACAGCCCCCCCAACTGATATACTACCCCAACCCCTACTAACAGCCCCCCCAACTGATATACTACCCCAACCCCTACTAACAGCCCCCCAACTGATATACTACCCCAACCCCTACTAACAGCCCCCCCAACTGATATACTACCCCAACCCCTACTAACATCCCCCCAACTGATATACTACCCCAACCCCTACTAACAGCCCCCCCAACTGATATATACTACCCCCCAACCCCTACTAACAGCCCCCCAACTGATATACTACCCCAACCCCTACTAACAGCCCCCCCAACTGATATACTACCCCAACCCCTACTAACAGCCCCCCAACTGATATACTACCCCAACCCTTACTAACAGCCCCCCCAACTGATATACTACCCCAACCCCTACTAACAGCCCCCCCAACTGATATACTACCCCAACCCCTACTAACAGCCCCCCAACTGATATACTACCCCAACCCCTACTAACATCCCCCCAACTGAAATACTACCCCAACCCCTACTAACATCCCCCCAACTGATATACTACCCCAACCCCTACTAACATCCCCCCAACTGAAATACTACCCCAACCCCTACTAACATCCCCCCAACTGATATACTACCCCCCAACTGATATACTACCCCAACCCCTACTAACAGCCCCCCAACTGATATACTACCCCAACCCCTACTAACAGCCCCCCCAACTGATATACTACCCCAACTCCTACTAACAGCCCCCCAACTGATATACTACCCCAACCCCTACTAACAGCCCCCCCAACTGATATACTACCCCAACCCCTACTAACAGCCCCCCCAACTGATATACTACCCCAACCCCTACTAACAGCTACCCCAACCTCTACTAACAGCCCCCCCAACTGATATACTACCCCAACCCCTACTAACAGCCCCCCCAACTGATATACTACCCCCCAACTGATATACTACCCCAACCCCTACTAACAGCCCCCCAACTGATATACTACCCCAACCCCTACTAACATCCCCCCAACTGATATACTACCCCCCAACTGATATACTACCCCAACCCCTACTAACAGCCCCCCCAACTGATATACTACCCCAACCCCTACTAACAGCCCCCCCAACTGATATACTACCCCAACCCCTACTAACAGCCCCCCAACTGATATACTACCCCAACCCTTACTAACAGCCCCCCCAACTGATATACTACCCCAACCCCTACTAACATCCCCCCCAACTGATATATACTACCCCCCAACCCCTACTAACAGCCCCCCAACTGATATACTACCCCAACCCCTACTAACAGCCCCCCCAACTGATATACTACCCCAACCCCTACTAACATCCCCCCAACTGAAATACTACCCCAACCCCTACTAACATCCCCCCAACTGATATACTACCCCAACCCCTACTAACATCCCCCCAACTGAAATACTACCCCAACCCCTACTAACATCCCCCCAACTGATATACTACCCCCCAACTGATATACTACCCCAACCCCTACTAACAGCCCCCCCAACTGATATACTACCCCAACCCCTACTAACAGCCCCCCCAACTGATATACTACCCCCCAACTGATATACTACCCCAACCCTTACTAACAGCCCCCCCAACTGATATACTACCCCAACCCCTACTAACAGCCCCCCCAACTGATATACTACCCCAACCCCTACTAACAGCCCCCCAACTGATATACTACCCCAACCCCTACTAACAGCCCCCCCAACTGATATACTACCCCAACCCCTACTAACATCCCCCCAACTGATATACTACCCCAACCCCTACTAACAGCCCCCCCAACTGATATACTACCCCAACCCCTACTAACAGCCCCCCAACTGATATACTACCCCAACCCCTACTAACAGCCCCCCCAACTGATATACTACCCCAACCCCAACTAACATCCCCCCAACTGATATACTACCCCAACCCCTACTAACAGCCCCCCAACTGATATACTACCCCAACCCTTACTAACAGCCCCCCCAACTGATATACTACCCCAACCCCTACTAACAGCCCCCCAACTGATATACTACCCCCCAACTGATATACTACCCCAACCCTTACTAACAGCCCCCCCAACTGATATACTACACCCCAACTGATATACTACCCCAACCCCTACTAACAGCCCCCCAACTGATATACTACCCAACCCTTACTAACAGCCCCCCCAACTGATATACTACCCCAACCCTTACTAACAGCCCCCAACTGATATACTACCCCAACCCCTACTAACATCCCCCCAACTGATATACTACCCCAACCCCTACTAACATTCCCCCCAACTGATATACTACCCGAAGCCCTACTAACAGCCCCCCCAACTGATATACTACCCCAACCCCTACTAACAGCCCCCCAACTGATATACTACCCCCCAACTGATATACTACCCCAACCCTTACTAACAGCCCCCCCAACTGATATACTACCCCCCAACTGATATACTACCCCAACCCCTACTAACAGCCCCCCCAACTGATATACTACCCCCCAACTGATATACTACCCCAACCCCTACTAACAGCCCCCCCAACTGATATACTACCCCAACCCCTACTAACAGCCCCCCAACTGATATACTACCCCAACCCCTACTAACATCCCCCCAACTGATATACTACCCCCCAACTGATATACTACCCCAACCCCTACTAACAGCCCCCCCAACTGATATACTACCCCAACCCCTACTAACAGCCCCCCAACTGATATACTACCCCAACCCCTACTAACAGCTACATTACCTGCTTGATCTGACTCATTTCTCCTGCAGGTTACTTCCAATCATGCAGCAGGATCCTGAGAATTTGGTATGGAGCCCAGGCCTGGACGCGGTCCCTGTTTCTGTGGCTGCCTTGGAGGTGAAACTGGGGTCTCTAGTGACCCTGCTAATCCTCACTCTTATTAGTGGTTTGATGCCCCTCTTTCTTTTCCGAAGGCAGGGTACCCTGGATGCCTCAGGTGAGGTGATAAATGCTTTAGGATTTTATATGAAATGCCACTTCATGACCTGACTGTTGTACATTGATGACCGTGGCTGTTTTAACACTTCTGTGGTGTTTGTGTTTAGCTGTAATTTTCATCTTTTTCATTTGCTATACCCACACAAATTATATATTGTTTTTTTTTTTCAGGATAAGAAGTATTTCTTCTAATGCTATTATTTTGTTCATATAATTTATTGCATTATGAAAAAAAATAGAAACATGTAATAAATATTTGTTATGTAATGTTTGAGGGCTACATTTCCTATCATGCTCAGCCTGCCAAAAGTGACTTTAGCATCATAGGAAATGTAGTCTATAGTAGGAAACACAGATTGTTGCTACTCTTCGGCTGCATGGATGATTGATATATCCGGCTGGGCAAAGCAGTTTTTTAATTTAATAAAATATCCGTAGAAGCCCACTGGCCGACCTAACATGGCCCTGGTCCTCTACGGAATAACTTCTTACTTCTATATCATTTATTAGTATTATTACTAGTTAACACAATGAAACAATTGTATTTAACAAAAACCTGGGAGGGGGGGGTCTGGATGTACTTCGGGGGACCACTATACTCCGTCTCTGCCTGTCCCATGATCGCTGTGGACCAGGAGAGACTACGGCAGGCACTTGGCTTTGATGACCATTAACATCCGGGCGCTGTGAGTGGCCATGTCATTTGATTCTTTGTATTACACAGATTTTCGTTTTGTGCGCATTTGTTCTTTCCAAGAGATTAGAAATGAATCTGGATGCAGTACCTTTTCCATTTCACAGTGGCGCTGCTCTCTCTAGTGATTATACCTTGTTCTCCTCCTCCCAGGGACCCGTCTGAGGACCCTCAGTCTGGTCAGCTGCTTCTCTGGGGGTGTCTTCCTGGCCACCTGCCTCTTGGACCTGTTGCCTGATTACCTTGCGAGCATTAACGATGCTCTTGGAAAGATGAACATTACAGTAAGTGTGGGATTGAGTAAGTAGCCCCCCCAGCTGCTGCCCCTGAGGCGATCAGAGCTTGACTTTGAGGAATGTGCCAGGTTATGGGATTTTGTCTCTACTTTATGTACCATTCTGTCTTTGTCAAAGGGCTACTGTCAGCTAAAACTGAAGTTATTAAAGTATAGTCATTTTAAATATAAATGTTTTAATGAAATAATATAACTAAAGCACCTTTTGAGGCCTCTTTGCTTGTAAAGCTCTATCGGGGAGGACATGTTGTTTAGAGTCTTTGCTATACATAGCTCTGTCAGGGGTGGACATGTTGTTTAGAATCTTTGCTCTGTATAGCTCTATCAGGGGGCAGACATGTTGGTTAGAATCTTTGCTCTGTATAGCTCTATCAGGGGGCAGACATGTTGTTAAGAATCTTTGCTCTGTATAGCTCTATCAGTGGATGGACATGTTGTTTAGAATCTTTGCTCTGTATAGCTCTATCAGGGGCGGACATGTTGTTTAGAATCTTTGCTCTGTATAGCTCTATCAGGGGCGGACATGTTGTTTAGAATCTTTGCTCTGTATAGCTCTATCGGGCGGATATGTTGTTTAGAATCCTTGCTCTGTATAGCTCTATCAGGGTGCGGCCATGTTGTTTAGAATCTTTGCTCTGTATAGCTCTATCAAGGGCAGACATGTTGTTTAGAATCTTTGCTCTGTATAGCTCTATCAGGGGGAGGACATGTTGTTTAGAATCTTTGCTCTGTATAGCTCTATCAGGGGGTGGACATGTTGTTTAGCATCTTTGCTCTGTATAGCTCTATCAGGGGGCGGACATGTTGTTTAGAATCTCGGGTCAGATAAAGGAGAGATCTGACCCAACATGTCCGTCCCCAAATAGAGTGATAAAGAGCACAGAGTTATTATTTTGTTACTATGTAACGTGTAGAGGTGTGTCCTGCACTCATGTCATCTAATGCCATTTTTTTTGTTGGTCCCTTGCAGCCTGGTCACATGACAGATGGTATAGACTAGATGTAGAGAGGGAGCCTAGACCTGGCAGGAGTAATGTTACAGTGAACTTGCTCTGATAAAAGGTCCATTTTGCCCCCCAGCTCCAGTTTCCTCTGCAGGAGTTCATCCTCACCATGGGCTTCTTCCTGGTGCTGGTTCTGGAGCAAATTGTCCTCGCCTACAGAGACCAGTCTGGAACCTCCGAGGAGATGAACGCTCTGCTTGGATCGGATGGGCGGCTGCAGCACGCCGCTGGGGAAATGACCCATGTACACGTGGATGTGAATGCACACTCTGCCGTGCGTGCCGTGGTTCTGGTGCTATCACTCTCGCTTCACTCCGTGCTGGAGGGACTGGCGGTCGGTCTGCTGCAGGACAGCGGGAAAGTTCTGGAGACCTGCCTGGCTCTTCTCATCCACAAATGCATCATCTCCTTCAGTTTGACTTTGAAATTAGGCCAAGGTCGACTCCGTGCCAGGGCCTTGCTGTGCTGCATTCTCCTGTTCTCCTTCATGTCCCCCCTGGGCATTGGACTAGGGGTGGCTCTAACGGAGAATGCGGATCCCATACACCAGCTCTCCCGCAGTGTCTTGGAAGGCATTGCTACCGGGACTTTCTTATATATCACCTTCCTCGAGATCCTGCCCCACGAACTCAACTCTGCCGACCAGCGCATCCTCAAGGTCATTGTCCTCATTTGTGGCTTCTCTGTCATTACCGGAATCCTGTTTATTAAAATCTGATTCCACTATATTGGTAGACCAACCCAGGGCAGGATTCCCCAACAAGCTAGGACACAACTAGAGTTCACATTCTCAAATAAAATCGTATCTATGGGTGATCCCATGGGCACGTCCACACACTGGCTGGTTTAGAAGGCCTGTGATTAGGGCTATTCCTGTAAAACAGACCAGGATGGGAGGAAAGTACAGACCTCCATTGTAAAAGGAAAATAATGGATGTGTACAGGAACCAGAGAACAGATTAATAGTGACCTCATGTCTGCTACTCTATGGTTATATGAGGTCACTTTGTTCCTCTATATTCCCAGCATTTAGACTACGCCCTTTCTATATTTTTCTATAAATGAGCTTTTCTCATGACAATATTTTGGCCTTTATTAGCCGTACATTATACAAATGGCCGGCGATGACCAGATTTGGCCACTGAAACGTTCCCTTTGTCTATTTTTGTACTAGACAGTCATGTTTGTATAAATGGAGAGTATTTCTTGATAAATGTCTATTTTGTATAATCATTTGTTGTCAGTAGTGAAAGCTGGTTGTAATACAGTTTTCTTAATAAAGCACCTTTGTACTGTATTGGAATCCGAATAATATATTCATTTAGCTTTATTACAAGATGTTTTGTTTGTTTAGTTCTAATAAGAAGGAATATGTGTATATATATGTAATGCCCCATCATACAGTGCACACCATCCCATTCATGGAAGAAGACACTTCAAACATAAGACCAAAGTAGCAGAGTGTGAGAATGTCCCCCATTCAGCTGAATCTCTACTAGTTTGGCCTTATATGCTCTTCTCACATCACTGCATATACATGTATGTAATCTCACACACAGTTGGCCACTTGGCTCCCATGGCTGACTAGGCCTGTGTCATGTTCTGGGCATGGTCTGCGTGCAGGCGCAGTGTGGGCAGCAGGGTCTGCGTGCAGGCGCAGTGTGGGCAGCAGGGTCTGCGTGCAGGCGCAGTGTGGGCAGCAGGGTCTGCGTGCAGGCGCAGTGTGGGCAGCAGGGTCTGCGTGCAGGCGCAGTGTGGGCAGCAGGGTCTGCGTGCAGGCGCAGTGTGGGCAGCAGGGTCTGCGTGCAGGTGCAGTGTGGGTAGCATGGTCACCGTGTTGGTAGCATGGTCTGTGTGCAGGCACAGTGAGGGTAGCAGGGTCTGTGTGCAGGCACAGTGTGGGTAGCAGGGTCTGTGTGCAGGCACAGTGTGGGTAGCAGGGTCTGTGTGCAGGCACAGTGTGGGTAGCAGGGTCTGTGGGCAGGCACAGTGTGGGTAGCAGGGTCTGTGTGCAGGCACAGTGTGGGTAGCAGGGTCTGTGTGCAGGCACAGTGTGGGCAGCAGGGTCTGTGTGCAGGCACAGTGTGTGCAGCAGGGTCTGTGTGCAGGCACAGTGTGGGCAGCAGGGTCTGTGTGCAGGCACAGTGTGGGCAGCAGGGTCTGTGTGCAGGCACAGTGTGGGTAGCAGGGTCTGTGTGCAGGCACAGTGTGGGTAGCAGGGTCTGTGTGCAGGCACAGTGTGGGTAGCAGGGTCTGTGTGCAGGCACAGTGTGGGTAGCAGGGTCTGTGTGCAGGCACAGTGTGGGTAGCATGGTCTGTGTGCAGGCACAGTGTGGGTAGCATGGTCTGTGTGCAGGCTTAGTGTGGGTAGCATGGTCACCGTGTTGGTAGCATGGTCTGTGTGCAGGCACAGTGTGGGTAGCATGGTCAGTGTGCAGGCACAGTGTGGGTAGCATGGTTTGTGTGCAGGCACAGTGTGGGCAGCAGGGTCTGTGTGCAGGCACAGTGTGGGTAGCAGGGTCTGTGTGCAGGCATAGTGTGGGTAGCAGGGTCTGTGTGCAGGCACAGTGTGGGCAGCAGGGTCTGTGTGCAGGCACAGTGTGGGTAGCAGGGTCTGTGTGCAGGCACAGTGTGGGTAGCAGGGTCTGTGTGCAGGCACAGTGTGGGTAGCAGGGTCTGTGTGCAGGCACAGTGTGGGTAGCAGGGTCTGTGTGCAGGCACAGTGTGGGTAGCAGGGTCTGTGTGCAGGGTCTGTGTGCAGGCACAGTGTGGGTAGCAGGGTCTGTGTGCAGGCACAGTGTGGGTAGCATGGTCTGTGTGCAGGCACAGTGTGGGTAGCATGGTCTGTGTGCAGGCACAGTGTGGGTAGCATGGTCTGTGTGCAGGCACAGTGTGGGTAGCAGGGTCTGTGTGCAGGCGCAGTGTGGGTAGCAGGGTCTGTGTGCAGGCACAGTGTGGGTAGCAGGGTCTGTGTGCAGGCACAGTGTGGGTAGCATGGTCTGTGTGCAGGCACAGTGTGGGTAGCAGGGTCTGTGTGCAGGCACAGTGTGGGTAGCAGGGTCTGTGTGCAGGCACAGTGTGGGTACCATGGTCACCGTGTTGGTAGCATGGTCTGTGTGCAGGCACAGTGTGGGTAGCAGGGTCTGTGTGCAGGCGCAGTGTGGGTAGCAGGGTCTGTGTGCAGGCACAGTGTGGGTAGCAGGGTCTGTGTGCAGGCGCAGTGTGGGTAGCAGGGTCTGTGTGCAGGCACAGTGTGGGTAGCAGGGTCTGTGTGCAGGCACAGTGTGGGTAGCATGGTCTGTGTGCAGGCACAGTGTGGGTAGCAGGGTCTGTGTGCAGGCACAGTGTGGGTAGCAGGGTCTGTGTGCAGGCACAGTGTGGGTACCATGGTCACCGTGTTGGTAGCATGGTCTGTGTGCAGGCACAGTGTTGGTAGCATGGTCTGTGTGCAGGCTTAGTGTGGGTACCATGGTCACCGTGTTGGTAGCATGGTCTGTGTGCAGGCACAGTGTGGGTAGCATGGTCAGTGTGCAGACACAGTGTGGGTAGCAGGGTCTGTGTGCAGGCACAGTGTGGGTAGCAGGGTCTGTGTGCAGGCACAGTGTGGGCAGCAGGGTCTGTGTGCAGACACAGTGAGTAGCATGGTCTGTGTGCAGGCACAGTGTTGGTAGCATGGTCTGTGTGCAGGCACAGTGTGGGTAGCATGGTCTGTGTGCAGCAGGGTCTGTGTGCAGGCACAGTGTGGGTAGCATGGTCTGTGTGCAGCAGGGTCTGTGTGCAGGCACAGTGTGTGTAGCATGGTCTGTGTGCAGGCACAGTGTGGGTAGCATGGTCTGTGTGCAGGCTTAGTGTGGGTACCATGGTCACCGTGTTGGTAGCATGGTCTGTGTGCAGGCACAGTGTGGGTAGCAGGGTCTGTGTGCAGGCACAGTGTGGGTAGCAGGGTCTGTGTGCAGGCACAGTGTGGGTACCATGGTCACCGTGTTGGTAGCATGGTCTGTGTGCAGGCACAGTGTGGGTAGCAGGGTCTGTGTGCAGGCGCAGTGTGGGTAGCAGGGTCTGTGTGCAGGCACAGTGTGGGTAGCAGGGTCTGTGTGCAGGCGCAGTGTGGGTAGCAGGGTCTGTGTGCAGGCACAGTGTGGGTAGCATGGTCTGTGTGCAGCAGGGTCTGTGTGCAGGCACAGTGTGGGTAGCATGGTCTGTGTGCAGCAGGGTCTGTGTGCAGGCACAGTGTGTGTAGCATGGTCTGTGTGCAGGCACAGTGTGGGTAGCATGGTCTGTGTGCAGGCTTAGTGTGGGTACCATGGTCACCGTGTTGGTAGCATGGTCTGTGTGCAGGCACAGTGTGGGTAGCAGGGTCTGTGTGCAGGCACAGTGTGGGTAGCAGGGTCTGTGTGCAGGCACAGTGTGGGTACCATGGTCACCGTGTTGGTAGCATGGTCTGTGTGCAGGCACAGTGTGGGTAGCAGGGTCTGTGTGCAGGCGCAGTGTGGGTAGCAGGGTCTGTGTGCAGGCACAGTGTGGGTAGCAGGGTCTGTGTGCAGGCGCAGTGTGGGTAGCAGGGTCTGTGTGCAGGCACAGTGTGGGTAGCAGGGTCTGTGTGCAGGCACAGTGTGGGTAGCATGGTCTGTGTGCAGGCACAGTGTGGGTAGCAGGGTCTGTGTGCAGGCACAGTGTGGGTAGCAGGGTCTGTGTGCAGGCACAGTGTGGGTACCATGGTCACCGTGTTGGTAGCATGGTCTGTGTGCAGGCACAGTGTTGGTAGCATGGTCTGTGTGCAGGCTTAGTGTGGGTACCATGGTCACCGTGTTGGTAGCATGGTCTGTGTGCAGGCACAGTGTGGGTAGCATGGTCAGTGTGCAGACACAGTGTGGGTAGCAGGGTCTGTGTGCAGGCACAGTGTGGGTACCATGGTCACCGTGTTGGTAGCATGGTCTGTGTGCAGGCACAGTGTGGGTAGCAGGGTCTGTGTGCAGGCGCAGTGTGGGTAGCAGGGTCTGTGTGCAGGCACAGTGTGGGTAGCAGGGTCTGTGTGCAGGCGCAGTGTGGGTAGCAGGGTCTGTGTGCAGGCACAGTGTGGGTAGCAGGGTCTGTGTGCAGGCACAGTGTGGGTAGCATGGTCTGTGTGCAGGCACAGTGTGGGTAGCAGGGTCTGTGTGCAGGCACAGTGTGGGTAGCAGGGTCTGTGTGCAGGCACAGTGTGGGTACCATGGTCACCGTGTTGGTAGCATGGTCTGTGTGCAGGCACAGTGTTGGTAGCATGGTCTGTGTGCAGGCTTAGTGTGGGTACCATGGTCACCGTGTTGGTAGCATGGTCTGTGTGCAGGCACAGTGTGGGTAGCATGGTCAGTGTGCAGACACAGTGTGGGTAGCAGGGTCTGTGTGCAGGCACAGTGTGGGTAGCAGGGTCTGTGTGCAGGCACAGTGTGGGCAGCAGGGTCTGTGTGCAGACACAGTGAGTAGCATGGTCTGTGTGCAGGCACAGTGTTGGTAGCATGGTCTGTGTGCAGGCACAGTGTGGGTAGCATGGTCTGTGTGCAGCAGGGTCTGTGTGCAGGCACAGTGTGGGTAGCATGGTCTGTGTGCAGCAGGGTCTGTGTGCAGGCACAGTGTGTGTAGCATGGTCTGTGTGCAGGCACAGTGTGGGTAGCATGGTCTGTGTGCAGGCTTAGTGTGGGTACCATGGTCACCGTGTTGGTAGCATGGTCTGTGTGCAGGCACAGTGTGGGTAGCAGGGTCTGTGTGCAGGCACAGTGTGGGTAGCAGGGTCTGTGTGCAGGCACAGTGTGGGTAGCAGGGTCTGTGTGCAGGCACAGTGTGGGTAGCAGGGTCTGTGTGCAGGCACAGTGTGGGTAGCAGGGTCTGTGTGCAGGCACAGTGTGGGTAGCAGGGTCTGTGTGCAGGCACAGTGTGGGTAGCAGGGTCTGTGTGCAGGGTCTGTGTGCAGGCACAGTGTGGGTAGCAGGGTCTGTGTGCAGGCACAGTGTGGGTAGCATGGTCTGTGTGCAGGCACAGTGTGGGTAGCATGGTCTGTGTGCAGGCGCAGTGTGGGTAGCAGGGTCTGTGTGCAGGCACAGTGTGGGTAGCAGGGTCTGTGTGCAGGCACAGTGTGGGTAGCAGGGTCTGTGTGCAGGCATAGTGTGGGTAGCATGGTCTGTGTGCAGGCACAGTGTGGGTAGCAGGGTCTGTGTGCAGGCACAGTGTGGGTAGCAGGGAGTGTGGGTAGCAGGGTCTGTGTGCAGGCACAGTGTGGGTAGCAGGGTCTGTGTGCAGGCACAGTGTGGGTAGCAGGGTCTGTGTGCAGGCACAGTGTGGGTAGCAGGGGCTGTGTGCATGGTCTGTGTGCAGGCACAGTGTGGGTAGCAGGGTCTGTGTGCAGGCACAGTGTGGGTAGCATGGTCTGTGTGCAGACACAGTGTGGGTAGCAGGGTCTGTGTGCAGGCACAGTGTGGGTAGCAGGGTCTGTGTGCAGGCACAGTGTGGGCAGCAGGGTCTGTGTGCAGGCACAGTGTGGGCAGCAGGGTCTGTGTGCAGGCACAGTGAGTAGCATGGTCTGTGTGCAGGCACAGTGTTGGTAGCATGGTCTGTGTGCAGGCACAGTGTGGGTAGCATGGTCTGTGTGCAGCAGGGTCTGTGTGCAGGCACAGTGTGGGTAGCATGGTCTGTGTGCAGCAGGGTCTGTGTGCAGGCACAGTGTGGGTAGCATGGTCTGTGTGCAGGCACAGTGTGGGTAGCAGGGTCTGTGTGCAGGCACAGTGTGGGTAGCATGGTCTGTGTGCAGGCAGAGTGTGGGTAGCATGGTCTGTGTGCAGGCACAGTGTGGGTAGCAGGGTCTGTGTGCAGGCACAGTGTGGGTAGCAGGGTCTGTGTGCAGGCACAGTGTGGGTAGCAGGGTCTGTGTGCAGGCACAGTGTGGGTAGCAGGGTCTGTGTGCAGGCACAGTGTGGGTAGCAGGGTCTGTGTGCAGGCACAGTGTGGGTAGCAGGGTCTGTGTGCAGGGTCTGTGTGCAGGCACAGTGTGGGTAGCAGGGTCTGTGTGCAGGCACAGTGTGGGTAGCATGGTCTGTGTGCAGGCACAGTGTGGGTAGCATGGTCTGTGTGCAGGCACAGTGTGGGTAGCAGGGTCTGTGTGCAGGCGCAGTGTGGGTAGCAGGGTCTGTGTGCAGGCACAGTGTGGGTAGCAGGGTCTGTGTGCAGGCACAGGGTGGGTAGCATGGTCTGTGTGCAGGCACAGGGTGGGTAGCAGGGTCTGTGTGCAGGCACAGGGTGGGCAGCAGGGTCTGTGTGCAGGCACAGTGTGGGTAGCATGGTCTGTGTGCAGGCATAGTGTGGGTAGCATGGTCTGTGTGCAGGCACAGTGTGGGTAGCAGGGTCTGTGTGCAGGCACAGTGTGGGTAGCAGGGTCTGTGTGCAGGCACAGTGTGGGTAGCAGGGTCTGTGTGCAGGCACAGTGTGGGTAGCAGGGAGTGTGGGTAGCAGGGTCTGTGTGCAGGCACAGTGTGGGTAGCAGGGTCTGTGTGCAGGCACAGTGTGGGTAGCAGGGTCTGTGTGCAGGCACAGTGTGGGTAGCAGGGTCTGTGTGCAGGCACAGTGTGGGTAGCAGGGTCTGTGTGCAGGCACAGTGTGGGTAGCAGGGTCTGTGTGCAGGCACAGTGTGGGTAGCAGGGGCTGTGTGCAGGGTCTGTGTGCAGGCACAGTGTGGGTAGCATGGTCTGTGTGCAGGCACAGTGTGGGTAGCAGAGTCTGTGTGCAGGCACAGTGTGGGTAGCAGAGTCTGTGTGCAGGCACAGTGTGGGTAGCAGGGTCTGTGTGCAGGCACAGTGTGGGTAGCAGGGTCTGTGTGCAGGCACAGTGTGGGTAGCAGGGTCTGTGTGCAGGCACAGTGTGGGTAGCAGGGTCTGTGTGCAGGCACAGTGTGGGTAGCAGGGTCTGTGTGCAGGCACAGTGTGGGTAGCAGGGTCTGTGTGCAGGCACAGTGTGGGTAGCAGGGTCTGTGTGCAGGCACAGTGTGGGTAGCAGGGTCTGTGTGCAGGCACAGTGTGGGTAGCAGGGTCTGTGTGCAGGCACAGTGTGGGTAGCAGGGTCTGTGTGCAGGCACAGTGTGGGTAGCAGGGTCTGTGTGCAGGCACAGTGTGGGTAGCAGGGTCTGTGTGCAGGCACAGTGTGGGTAGCAGGGTCTGTGTGCAGGCACAGTGTGGGTAGCAGGGTCTGTGTGCAGGCACAGTGTGGGTAGCAGGGTCTGTGTGCAGGCACAGTGTGGGTAGCAGGGTCTGTGTGCAGGCACAGTGTGGGTAGCAGGGTCTGTGTGCAGGCACAGTGTGGGTAGCAGGGTCTGTGTGCAGGCACAGTGTGGGTAGCAGGGTCTGTGTGCAGGCACAGTGTGGGTAGCATGGTCTGTGTGCAGGCACAGTGTGGGTAGCATGGTCTGTGTGCAGGCACAGTGTGGGTAGCATGGTCTGTGTGCAGGCACAGTGTGGGTAGCATGGTCTGTGTGCAGGCACAGTGTGGGTAGCATGGTCTGTGTGCAGGCACAGTGTGGGTAGCAGGGTCTGTGTGCAGGGTCTGTGTGCAGGCACAGTGTGGGTAGCATGGTAGCAGGGTCTGTGGATATCTGAGGCACGTGATCCTGTCTCTTTAATACATTCATCAGGCTTGGTCACTGGTACGAAATAGTTATTTGGGCGCCTGTGCCTTTAAACTACATTTCCCGCCAGGCCTTGCACGTCCATAGTGCCCACGCCTCGCAGGACCTTCTGGGACTTGTAGTCCATTTCCGCCGCGAGGTGCGCTGCCTCTATACGGCTGTGAGAGGTGGGAAACTCCATATCCCAGCATGCTCCGCGCCCCGCTCTCCCTCGGGCTCCCTACTGGCGGCTGCGGAAGGGCTGGAAAGATGGCTGCTCCGGGGGCCAGCGGGCCGGGCTCGGCCTCCAACCCGCGCAAGTTCAGCGAGAAGATTGCGCTGCAGCGTCAGAGACAGGCCGAGGAGACGGCGGCCTTCGAGGAAGTCATGATGGAAATCGGCTCTACCCGGGTACACGCAGGGCGTGGGGGCGGGGCGACATGTCGCGATAACTGTCACGGGGCTACAGTCAATCACTATGTGCCACAGGTGTGATCCCAGGTCACGTGATCCCTGTCAGTGTGCCACAGGTGTGATCCCAGGTCACGTGATCCCTGTCAGTGTGCCACAGGTGTGATCCCAGGTCACGTGATCCCTGTCAGCGTGCCACAGGTGTGATCCCAGGTCACGTGATCCCTGTCAGTGTGCCACAGGTGTGATCTCACGACACGTGATCCCTGTCAGTGTGCCACAGGTGTGATCCCAGGTCACGTGATCCCTGTCAGTGTGCCACAGGTGTGATCCCAGGTCATGTGATCCCTGTCAGTGTGCCACAGGTGTGATCCCAGGTCACGTGATCCCTGTCAGTGTGCCACAGGTGTGATCTCACGACACGTGATCCCTGTCAGTGTGCCACAGGTGTGATCCCAGGTCACGTGATCCCTGTCAGTGTGCCACAGGTGTGATCCCAGGTCACGTGATCCCTGTCAGTGTGCCACAGGTGTGATCCCAGGTCACGTGATCTCAGTCAGCGTGCCACAGGTGTGATCTCATGACACGTGATCCCTGTCAGTGTGCCACAGGTGTGATCTCATGACACGTGATCCCTGTCAGTGTGATCCCAGGTCATGTGATCCCTGTCAGTGTGCCACAGGTGTGATCTCATGACACGTGATCCCTGTCAGTGTGCCACAGGTGTGATCTCAGGTCATGTGATCTCAGTCAGTGTCCCACAGGTGTAATCCCAGGTCACGTGATCCCTGTCAGTGTGCCACAGGTGTGATCCCAGGTCACGTGATCCCTGTCAGCGTGCCACAGGTGTGATCCCAGGTCACGTGATCCCTGTCAGCGTGCCACAGGTGTGATCCCAGGTCATGTGATCCCTGTCAGCGTGCCACAGGTGTGATCTCAGGTCACGTGTGTGATCCCAGGACACGTGATCCTTGTCAGTGTGCCACAGGTGTGATCACAGGACACGCGATCCCTGTCAGCGTTCCACAGGTGTTATCCCAGGTTGTGTGATCCCTGTCAGCGTGCCACAGGTGTGATCCCAGGTCATATGATCCCTGTCAGTGTGCCACAGGTGTGATCCCAGGTCATGTGATCCCTGTCTGTGTGCCACAGATGTGATCCCAGGAAACGCGATCCCTGTCAACGTGCCAGAGGTGTGATCCCAGGTCGTGTGATCCCTGTCAGCGTGCCACAGGTGTGACCCTGGGTTGTGTGATCCCTGTCAGTGTGCCACAGGTGTGATCACAGGACACGCGATCCCTGTCAGTGTCCCACAGGTGTGATCCTAGGTTGTGTGATCCCTGTCAGTGTGCCACAGATGTGATCCTAGCCACGTGACCTCTGTTGGTGTCAGATGTGTGATAGGGTGCGATGCCATGCTAGCGTCAGATTTCTTACAGTAGATTGTCAATTACCAAATGCCAATGGGTGACATTGCTGATATATAATCTGTTTTATTAATATACTGCCTGAGACTGCCATCATGTTATCAGTTTCCATGTAATCTGTGGCCATTAGAGGAGCAGCCCCTCCATAGAGCACAGACAGACACTGGAGGAAGTGCGTGTGCTAGTGCATGTCTCTCCACTACCAAAGGAGCCATATCTTCTAAACAAAACATCATAGAAATTGACTAATTCAAGCAAAACTGCGCTAATTTATTATCCATTTTAAGATTTCTACATCACTTAAGATGTTCGGCCTTTAGATTACAGTCTTTCTGTTAATAAGTGGGGAATGTGGGCATAATGTTGTCAGTTTATCAAGGATAAAAGATATTTGATATTTGTACAGAAAACAGAGAGCGCCCCCTCTGACTTCAGTGGCTGAGACGGGTACTGCACCCATGATTTCAGGATAACGTGTTGTTAATAACTGAATGATTGAATTGAATCCTTTCCCAGTTTTACTATACTAGTCCGTGGTTTGCACGTGGCACTATTGGTGGGATACAGAGCATGTGACACTGAATATTGTCTGTAACAGTTACAGGTTCAGAAGTTGAGAGTGAATCAAATGCGGGGTCCATACTATGGTGGGTCTCTTCCTAACGTCAATCAGATTGGTAGCGGGTCGGCCGACTTTCAGGTGAATGTTCATCTCCCTCCCGACCTATTTATATGACACCTGCCTGTCCTCCTTTCTTATACACCTGCCTGTCCTCCTTTCTTATACACCTGCCTGTCCTCCTTTCTTATACACCTGCCTGTCCTCCTTTCTTATACACCTGCCTGTCCTCCTTTCTTATACACCTGCCTGTCCTCGTCTCTTATACACCTGCCTGTCCTCCTTTCTTATACACCTGCCTGTCCTCCTTTCTTATACACCTGCCTGTCCTCGTCTCTTATACACCTTCCTGTCCTCGTCTCTTATACAGCTGCCTGTCCTCGTCTCTTATACACCTGGCTATCCTCCTTTCTTATACACCTGCCTGTCCTCGTCTCTTATACACCTGCCTGTCCTCGTCTCTTATACACCTGCCTGTCCTCGTCTCTTATACACCTGCCTGTCCTCGTCTCTTATACACCTGCCTGTCCTCATCTCTTATACACCAGCCTACCCCCGGTCTGTGTGTCTCCTTGCAGCCTGGTCCCAGTCTCTGTTTTTTTCTGACTGCACCAGTCTGGGTGTCTTGTTGCAGCCTGCCACCGGTCTGTGTGTCTTATTGCATTCTGTCCCTGGTATGTGTGTCTCCTTGCAGCCTGCCCCCAGTCTGTGTGTCTCCTTGCAGCCTGCCCCCCAGTCTGCGTGTCTTGTTGCAGCCTGCCACCGGTCTGTGTGTCTTGTTGCATTCCGTCCCGGGTTTGTGTGTCTCCTTGCAGCCTGCCCCCAGTCTGTGTGTCTCCTTGCAGCCTGCCCCCAGTCTGTGTGTCTCCTTGCAGCCTGCCCCCAGTCTGTGTGTCTCCTTGCAGCCTGCCCCCAGTCTGTGTGTCTCCTTGCAGCCTGCCCCCAGTCTGTGTGTCTCATTGCAGCCTGCCCGCCAGTCTGTGTGTTTTGTTGCAGCCTATCCCGGGTCTGTGTGTCTGGTTAGATTCCACCCCAGGTCTGTGTGTCTCCTTGCAGCCTGCCCCCGGTCTCTGTATCTCCTTGCAGCCTGCCCCCGGTCTCTGTGTCTTGTTGCAGCCTGCCCCCAGTCTCTGTGTCTTGTTGCAGCTTGCCCCCGGTCTCTGTGTCTTGTTGCAGCCTGTACTCAGTCTTTGTGTCTTGTTGCAGCCTGCCCCCAGTCTCTGTGTCTTGTTGCAGCCTGCCCCCGGTCTGTGTGTCTCCTTGCAGCCTGGTCCCGGTCTCTGTTTTTTTCTGCCTGCACCAGTCTGCGTGTCTTGTTGCAGCCTGCCACCGGTCTGGGTGTCTTGTTGCATTCCATCCCTGGTATGTGTGTCCCCTTGCAGCCTGCCCCCCAGTCTGCATGTCTTGTTGCAGCCTGCCGCCGGTCTGTGTGTCTCCTTGCAGCCTGCCCCCCAGTCTGCGTGTCTTGTTGCAGCCTGCCGCCGGTCTGTGTGTCTTGTTGCATTCCGTCCCTGGTATGTGTGTCTCCTTGCAGCCTTCCCTCCGGTCTGTGTGTCTCCTTGCAGCCTTCCTGCCAGTCTGTGTGTTTTGTTGCAGCCTATCCCGGGTCTGTGTGTCTGGTTGGATTCCACCCCAGGTCTGTGTGTCTCCTTGCAGCCTGCCCCCGGTCTCTGTATCTCCTTGCAGCCTGCCCCCGGTCTCTGTGTCTTGTTGCAGTCTGCCCCTGGTCTCTGTGTCTCGTTGCAGCCTGCCCCCGGTCTCTGTGTCTCCTTGCAGCCTGCCCCCGGTCTCTGTGTCTCCTTGCAGCCTGCCCCCGGTCTCTGTGTCTCGTTGCAGCCTGCCCCCGGTCTCTGTGTCTTGTTGCAGTCTGCCCCTGGTCTCTGTGTCTCGTTGCAGCCTGCCCGCCAGTCTGTGTGTTTTGTTGCAGCCTATCCCGGGTGTCTCTGTGTCTCCTTGCAGCCTGCCCCCGGTCTCTGTGTCTGCTTGCAGCCTGCCCCCGGTCTCTGTGTCTCGTTGCAGCCTGCCCCCGGTCTCTGTGTCTTGTTGCAGTCTGCCCCTGGTCTCTGTGTCTCGTTGCAGCCTGCCCCCGGTCTCTGTGTCTCCTTGCAGCCTGCCCCCGGTCTCTGTGTCTCCTTGCAGCCTGCCCCCGGTCTCTGTGTCTCCTTGCAGCCTGCCCCTGGTGTCTTGTGTCTCACTCCGGCCTACCCTCGTACCCATCTTCTGGATGCAGCTGGATATTGATCCTCAGTCACATTATCCCCCTTTCCCGCAGGGCCCCCCACATTCCCCACTGGATCCGTCCCGCGGCACCCGGAGCGGTGGTTTAGTGGAAAGGGTGCAGCCTCGACGTCTGATGTCTCCGCTGCGCCGATACATTCGTCAAATATCCTTTTTATTATAGTCCGTGGTGTGTCTGCTTCCACCCTGCTGGGACCGACGTACCCCGGAGGGGCACATACAGTGGGCTCTGCTGTGCACGTTCCAGTAATTATTATTACTTTCATTGGAAGTTATTGGGGTTACAGTGTGAATAATCTGAGGGGCTTTGTGTGGATGGCTGAGGGGCTATCTGTCTTGTCCATGCTGTGTAATGCTGGGGGGCTTTGTTTGAATGGCCAGGGGGCTTTGTGTGAATGGCTGGGGGGCTATCTGTCCTGGCCTTGCAGTGTATTGCCGGGGGGCTTTGTGTGAATGGCTGGGGGGCTATCTGTCCTGGCCATGCAGTGTATTGCCGGGGGGCTTTGTTTGAATGGCGGGGGGGCTTTCTGTCCTGGCCATGCAGTGTATTGCCGGGGGGCTTTGTTTGAATGGCGCGGGGGCTTTCTGTCCTGGCCATGCAGTGTATTGCCGGGGGGCTTTGTTTGAATGGCGGGGGGGCTTTCTGTCCTGGCCATGCAGTGTATTGCCGGGGGGCTTTGTTTGAATGGCGGGGGGGCTTTCTGTCCTGGCCATGCAGTGTATTGCCGGGGGGCTTTGTTTGAATGGCGGGGGGGCTTTCTGTCCTGGCCATGCAGTGTATTGCCGGGGGGCTTTGTTTGAAAGGTGTTGCTGGTGACCAGGCTCTTGTGAATTACTTTAACTCTTCCACGTGGACAGCTCTCCCTACGGTGTCTCCTATCTTTCCCCGCACTATGAGCCCAGTTTGAGAAGGTAACATGTGAGGGTCATGTCACATGACTATAGATATCTCACCCTCTCCTCTGTCTTCCGGTATTAACCCTGTGTTTGTCTCTTTGTAAAGGAACTTACCTTGGGGACACACAGGACAGATCTTCAGGCTTCCGACCTCATTAAACAGGTGAAACCTCTTCTCCTGTGGCCCGTTACGCAGGGTTGGGTAGCGCGTCTGGAAGTAGTGGGAGTTATAGTAACTGGTAATGTCTGTCCTTTCATCAGAACAAACTCAGACTCGGCTCTACACACCAGCGTGATGAACCCCAGCTCCCAGGATCTGTACCCCCCACTCCCGCAGGGAATACCCCCTCCCAGCAGAAGGAGTGGTGAGTTCTGCACACCCCCTGTTCTATCTGTAGCATGCGGCAGTAATAAGAGAGGGGCTTCACAGACTGAAGTGTTCTACATATTCTTACCATACGATAGCCTCAGACACGTGTAGATGGTTTGGAGGTGCTGGATTGGATGGATATCAGAACCTTCCTATTGGCTGCAGAGCACAGCGGAATCTCAGCAGCCAATAGGAAGCCACACATGCTTCTCAGTCAATGCTTCCTTGATGGTAGTGTACTCAGTGCTGTACATCGCCGGCTGTATCCTGACTCTCAGCTGTTTGATCCCACCAGCGTTTCCCTTCCCTGTGCCGGCAATCCAGGAGAACCTACAGTCAGACGGGAAACACCTCCTGAAACCCTGCGACCCCAAGAAAGTGAGTGTTTAACTGTGTGGAGTGGGGGCTGGGACCGGTGTAGCCCGTGGGGGCACATACAGGGGGGCGCTGGGGTGGGGGCACATACAGGGGGGCGCTGGGGTGGGGGCACATACAGGGGGGCGCTGGGGTGGGGGCACATACAGGGGGGCGCTGGGGTGGGGGCACATACAGGGGGGCGCTGGGGTGGGGGCACATACAGGGGGGCGCTGGGGTGGGGGCACATACAGGGGGGCGCTGGGGTGGGGGCACATACAGGGGGGCGCTGGGGTGGGGGCACATACAGGGGGGCGCTGGGGTGGGGGCACATACAGGGGGGCGCTGGGGTGGGGGCTGTACTGCATGTACTGTGAGGACTACCAAAGAGGGAATTGAGATGTGAAATTAAAACGTAAGGCCAACGTAGTCGAGTTGGAAACATTGTCCCATTCAGCTGTACTATTTGTGGCCTCAAGTTTGGATTTGCTTTCTTAATTCCCTGCGCTCTTTCTTTCTTGAGTAAATCTTTCCATGGAGAGAATAAAACATGATCTGTACAATGTATTAGTAGAATCTGTGGTGTATCCTGCTTATGACATCACCTCATGACATCATATGGAGATGAACCAATGAAAATGAATGTTCATTTGGTGTTGCTGGCAGGTCATTCGTTTCCTCTCAGAAAGCTGGGTCTAAAGGACAAATAGGACAGAATAATTTCCCGATAATGCTGCCTTCCCCTGGATCTGTCTAATAAACGCAATATGTTGTATTTACAACTAATACAGCTAATATATTCTGTTTATTTTATATGTTTTAGTTTCCTTTCCCCCCCTTACTGTCCCGGCCTCTAGATCTTTATCTAATATGCAAATGTGTCATTTGCATATCAAGTCCTGAGGTGATGTCATAACTAGGAGACATTATTATGTATAATACAGCGCAATCATCGTGTGCGCCAATGTATAAAGCAGACTCACAGAACCTCCTTTGCAGAGTGAGACCCCAATGTCTCCACTATATAAATCTATATGTCAGTGATGGCTGTGACATGTGGGCCTCCTCTGATGATGTAACCATTGTGGGACTTACACACTGTGACTTTCCTCAGCTTCCTGCTCCCTCTGCTCGACCCAAATCCTGCGAAGTCCCCGGTATCAAGTAAGTGGCGTGATATGGGCACTAGCCTGGCGTGATGTGGGCACTAGCCTTGCATGATATGGGCACTAGCCTTGCATGATATGGGCACTAGCGTGGTGTGATGTGGGCACTAGCGTGGTGTGATGTGGGCTCTAGCCTTGCATGATATGGGCACTAGCCTGGCATGATGTGGGCACTAGCCTTGCATGATATGGGCACTAGCGTGGTGTGATGTGGGCACTAGCGTGGTGGGATGTGGGCTCTAGCCTTGCATGATATGGGCACTAGCGTGGTGTGATGTGGGCACTAGCGTGGTGGGATGTGGGCACTAGCCTGGCTTGATGTGGGCACTAGCGTGGCGTGATGTGGGCACTAGCGTGGTTTGATGTGGGCACTAGCCTGGCGTGATGTGGGCACTAGCGTGGCGTGATGTGGGCACTAGCCTTGCATGATATGGGCACAAGCGTGGTGTGATGTGGGCACTAGCGTGGTGTGATGTGGGCACTAGCCTGGTGTGATGTGGGCACTAGCTTGGCGTGATGTGGGCACTAGCGTGGTGTGATGTGGGCACTAGCGTGGTGTGATGTGGGCACTAGCCTGGTGTGATGTGGGCACTAGCTTGGCGTGATGTGGGCACTAGCCTGGTGTGATGTGGGCACTATCTTGGCGTGATGTGGGCACTAGCCTGGTGTGATGTGGGCACTAGCGTGGTGTGATGTGGGCACTAGCCTGGCATGATGTGGGCACTAGCCTGGCATGCAGACTCTGACCAGTGTTATTTCTACCTCCAGTATTTACCCCTCCATGGAGCAGACTGCCAGCCTGCCCCCCGTGCCTTCCAACACTGGGGGCTCACTGCCTGACCTTACCAACCTGCATTTTCCTCCCCCTCTTCCCATCCCACTGGACCCGGAGGATTCGGTATTTAAAAGCCTTAGTGGCGGGAACAGTACAGGCAATCTCACCAGCACCATGACACACCTGGGAATAAGCAGGATGGGGCTGCCACCTGCCTATGATACCTCAGGTACTGCCTCCCATTGACCCTCCCACTGATACAGCCCAACCCCTCTCACTGATTCCCCCATCCCCATCCCAACCCCTCCCACTGATCCCCCCCAGCCCAACCCCTCCCACTGACCCCCCCAGCTTAACAGCTCCCACTGATCCCCCCCCCACCCAACCCCTCCCACTGATCCCCCCCCAGCCCAACCCCTCCCACTGATCCCCCCCCAGCCCAACCCCTCCCACTGATCCCTCTCCCAGCCCAACCCCTCCCACTGATCCCCCCCCCAGCCCAACCCCTCCCACTGATCCCCCCCAGCCCAACCCCTCCCACTGATCCCCCCAGCCCAACCCCTCCCACTGATCCCCCCCCAGCCCAACCCCTCCCACTGATCCCCCCCAGCCCAACCCCTCCCACTGATCCCCCCCCGCCCAACCCCTCCCACTGATCCCCCCCCAGCCCAACCCCTCCCACTGATCCCCCCCCAGCCCAACCCCTCCCACTGATCCCCCCCCCAGCCCAACCCCTCCCACTGATCCCCCCCCCAGCCCAACCCCTCCCACTGATCCCCCCCCCCAGCCCAACACCTACCACTGAGCGACCCCTCCCCACTGACTCCTCCCCCCCCCCCAGCCCAACATCTCCCAATGATCCCCCCTCTAGCCCAAACCCCTCCTGGGTCAACTGATCACCTCACCCAGCCATCTGTCTTCTGTCCCTTAATCATCGATATATCTTGTTTTATCCAGGTTTGTGCTCACCCATGCAGGGTTCCCTGGGCCGCATACCGCTCCAGTCATCTGTGAGTAACCCGAATCTGCAGGCCTCTCTGAGAAGCACGTCTCTGCAGAGCTCTCTGAGCAGCACGTCTCTGCAGAGCTCTCTGAGCAGCACGTCTCTGCAGAGCTCTCTGAGCAGCACGTCTCTGCAGAGCTCTCTCAGTAACCCATCTCTGCAGAGCTCTCTCAGTAGCCAGTCCTTACCCTCCACGGCAAGCAGCCACAGCCTTCAATCTGCCTACAGCACTCCTACCTCACCCTCGTCATCGTCCTCGTCATTCCCTCCACTGGCCCCGGCCTCTCTGAACACTTCCCCCCGCCGCAGGGTTCCGCTGAGCCCCCTGACACTGCCAATGGGGGGAGATTCCAGGAGGCCACAGAAGCAGTTCTCACCTACAATGTCCCCCACGTTGTCCTCTATCACACAGGTAGGCTGTCTTAGACGTTTCTCATACGATATCAGCCCTTGGACTCGCACTGTGAACCTGATTTGCGTTTTTTTAAATCGGCAGGGGGTCCCACTGGATACCAGCAAACTTCCAGGAGATCAGAGGCTGCCTCTCTACCACTTCAACCACACAAACCTGCTACAGCAGCCGCAGCATCCCCCAAACCAGTCCCAGCAACCTGTGTACCAGTCCCAGCAACCTGTGTACCAGTCCCAGCAACCTGTATACCAGTCCCAGCAACCTGTATACCAGTCCCAGCAGCCCATGCACCATTCCCAGCAGCCCATGCACCAGTCCCAGCAACCCATGCACCATTCCGAGCAGCCCATGCACCATTCCCAGCAGCCCATGCACCAGTCCCAGCAACCCATGCACCAGTCCCAGCAATCAGTATACCAGTCCCAGCAGCCCATACACCAGTCCCAGAAATCAGTATACCAGTCCCAGCAACCCATGCACCATTCCCAGCAGCCCATGCACCAGTCCCAGCAACCCATGCACCAGTCGCAGCAGCCCATGCACCAGTCCCAACAGCCCCAGGACCCGTCCCAGCAACCTATGCACCAGGACCCATCCCAGCAGCCCATGCACCAGTCCCAGCAACCCATGCACCAGTCCCAGCAGCCCATCCCCCAGGACCCATCCCAGCAGCCCATGCACCACTCCCAGCAGCCCTTGCACCAGTCCCAGCAACCCATGCACCAGCCCCAGGAGCCATCCCAGCAGCCCTTGCACCAGTCCCAGCAACCCATGCACCAGCCCCAGGACCCATCCCAGCAGCCTTTGCACCAGCGCATGCACCAGTTCCAGCAGCCCTTGCACCAGTCAGCGCAATCATTACAGAAGCACCAGCAGTCCTGTCAACCTTTATACCAATCCCAGCATCAGTCACCACAGTCCATACACCAGCAGCATTCTCATCTATCACGTGAGGATCAGCAACCTCAGCAGGATACCCAGAAGCCTTTACTGCAAGATTCCCAGAAACCTCACCAAGATCCTTCTACAGCCCAGAGCATCTCCTTATGCCAGCAGAACACAGCGGGCCCCTCGTACCAGCACTTCCTGGGAGATTATAACCTAAGCAGTGTGAGTATCACTGCACACGGCCAGAGTGCCCACTATGCCCTCCCAACCTGGCATTTTCAGCCCCCTGGCCCTTGTTTTGTACTCTGACACTCTGTCTCTCTGCAGTCTTTACTCAGCAGCCTATTTGATGGATGTGACCAGCAGCTCTCAGCTCAACAATCCAGTACCCTCTCCCAGCAGGTAGGGACAGCACCAGTACTCTCTCCCAGCAGCTCTCAGCTCAACAAGCCAGTACTCTCTCCCAGCAGGTAGAGGCTTTGCCAGTACTCTCTCCCAGCAGGTAGAGGCCTCGCCAGTACTCTCTCACAGCAGGTAGAGGCAGCGCCGGTATTCTCTCCCAGATGGTTGGGGCCTGCCATTACTCTCTCTGGCGGTAGGGAGCACTCCGGTACTCTCTCCCAGCAGGTAGGGAGCGCTCCGGTACTCTCTCCCAGCAGGTAGGGAGCGCTCCGGTACTCTCTCCCAGCAGGTAGGGAGCGCTCCGGTACTCTCTCCAGCAGGTAGGGAGCGCTCCGGTACACTCTCCCAGCAGGTAGGGAGCGCTCCGGTACTCTCTCCCAGCAGGTAGGGATCGCTCCGGTACTCTCTCCAGCAGGTAGGGAGCACTCTCTCCCGGAAGCTGGTGAGCTGCCAGTGTTTCCCCATTGTATGGGTTTGGGGTCTGATGTGGCATTTACTTTCAGCTGGAGCAGTGTAACATGGTGGGGAATGGGCATCCGGCACTCGGCGATTCCTTCTCAGGAGATTTTCACCATATTCACAGCGGAGACCTGAGTAACATGTACAACCTGCAATCCCTCAATAAACAGAACCTCAACAACTGCAGCCGGCACGAGACCATCCCAAATATCATCCTGACAGGTGTGTCATCCCCTCTCTGTACCTCTCTCCTCCCACAGCTCTTCCTCTCACAGATCTCTCTATCCCTCTCTCCCCCTCCTCTCACAGCTCTGTCTCTCCCTCTCTCCCCCTCCTCTCACAGCTCTGTCTCTCCCTCCTCTTACAGCTCTGTCTCTCCCTCCTCTCACAGCTCTGTCTCTCCCTCCTCTCACAGCTCTGTCTCTCCCTCCTCTCACAGCTCTTCCTCTCACAGATCTCTCTATCCCTCTCTCCCCCTCCTCTCACAGCTCTGTCTGTCTCTCCCTCTCTCTCCCTCCTCTCACAGCTCTGTCTCTCCCTCCTCTTACAGCTCTGTCTCTCCCTCCTCTCACAGCTCTGTCTCTCCCTCTCCCCTCTCACAGCTCTGTCTCTCCCTCTCACAGCTCTGTCTCTCCCTCTCACAGCTCTGTCTCTCCCTCTCACAGCTCTGTCTCTCCCCTCTCACAGCTCTGTCTCTCCCCTCTCACAGCTCTGTCTCTCCCCTCTCACAGCTCTGTCTCTCCCCTCTCACAGCTCTGTCTCTCCCTCTCCCTCCTCTCACAGCTCTGTCTCTCCCTCCTCTCACAGCTCTGTCTCTCCCTCTCCCTCCTCTCACAGATCTCTCTATCCCTCTCTCCCCCTCCTCTCACAGCTCTGTCTCTCCCTCCTCTCACAGCTCTGTCTCTCCCTCCTCTCACAGCTCTGTCTCTCCCCTCTCACCGCTCTGTCTCTCCCTCTCTCCCCTCCTCTCACAGCTCTGTCTCTCCCTCCTCTCACAGCTCTGTCTCTCCCTCCTCTCACAGCTCTGTCTCTCCCTCCTCTCACAGCTCTGTCTGTCTCTCCCTCCTCTCACAGCTCTGTCTCTTCCTCTCCCTCCTCTCACAGCTCTGTCTCTCCCTCCTCTCACAGCTCTGTCTCTCCCTCCTCTCACAGCTCTGTCTCTCCCTCCTCTCACAGCTCTGTCTGTCTCTCCCTCCTCTCACAGCTCTGTCTCTCCCTCTCCCTCCTCTCACAGCTCTGTCTCTCCCCTCTCACAGCTCTGTCTCTCCCTCTCCCCTCTCACAGCTCTGTCTCTCCCTCCTCTCACAGCTCTGTCTCTCCCTCCTCTCACAGCTCTGTCTCTCCCTCTCACAGCTCTGTCTCTGTCTCTCCCCTCTCACAGCTCTGTCTCTGTCTCTCCCCTCTCACAGCTCTAACTCTCCCTCTCCCCTCTCACAGCTCTGTCTTTCCCCTCTCACAGCTCTGTCTCTCCCCTCTCCCCTCTCACAGCTCTGTCTCTCCCCTCTCCCCTCTCACAGCTCTGTCTCTCCCCTCTCACAGCTCTGTCTCTCCCTCTCCCTCCTCTCACAGCTCTGTCTCTCCCTCCTCTCACAGCTCTGTCTCTCCCTCCTCTCACAGCTCTGTCTCTCCCCTCTCACCGCTCTGTCTCTCCCTCTCTCCCCTCCTCTCACAGCTCTGTCTCTTCCTCTCCCTCCTCTCACAGCTCTGTCTCTCCCTCCTCTCACAGCTCTGTCACCCCCTCCTCTCACAGCTCTGTCTCTCACAGCTCTGTCTCTCCCTCTCCCTCCTCTCACAGCTCTGTCTCTCCCTCTCCCTCCTCTCACAGCTCTGTCTCTCCCTCTCCCTTCTCACAGCTCTGTCTCTCCCTCTCCCTCCTCTCACAGCTCTGTCTCTCCCTCTCCCTCCTCTCACAGCTCTGTCTCTCCCTCCTCTCACAGCTCTGTCTCTCCCTCTCCCTCCTCTCATAGCTCTGTCTCTCCCTCTCCCTCCTCTCACAGCTCTGTCTATATTTTTTGCATACAAATTGTTCTGTCTGAGCCCTGATAGGGCGAAACGTATTAAACAGCGCTGTTAATGCAGATTTGTGTGCAGTTGTAATGAAAAATCTCACTTCTATCTCTAGTTTAAATGTGGCTGTTTTATTTAGTATCTCCCAGGCATTCTCAGCACTGCCTGGATGCTGCAACTCATAGTATTACTGGTTTAGCTCACAACTTTCTTGTCCCACGCAGCTGATTCTCCTCCTGGCTTCTCCAAGGAGATCACCAATGCCTTATCCTGTGTCCCCGGATTCGAAGTGGATTCATCGCTTGGACTGGATGAAGATCTGAACATTGAGCCTCTCACCCTGGATGGACTTCACATGCTCACTGACCCGTATGCTCTCCTTACAGACCAGCTGGTGGAAGACTCCTTCCGATCGGACCGGCTCCAGTGAGACATATGGCTTGAGCAAGGCCTGGATGGGCTCTACCCTAACAGCTAACTCTGCAGAAGGTTCCACACAACCATAGATGGGATGCAGTGGTGAGCAAGAGTGGCCAGGACCAAGGATTTGTGGATCATGGAGATAAACAACATGATGTGACAAGGACAACGTCCTCCCAGCTCTGTCATCCTTACTGCAAAAAAAATACAGACAGGACGGCCATCATGGAGACGTAACCCTTTCAAGACTCACCATTGACATCAAGTAGAACTCTGACACCGTGTCGCTTGTCAATATCCCCCGATATTAACCCTTCTGCACCACAGTGTGTGGAAACTGACCCCGTTGTGGTTTCGGATGTGTTTAAACTGAAGCTCTGAGTGGCATGCAGAACATGCCAGACATGAACCTGCAGGGAAGCTTGACCTGTACTTTCTGGCAGCCCAAAGGTTAAACCCACAAAGCAGATATGAAATGTTTACTATTTATCGCTTTGGAAGAAGATTCTATTTTTTTGTATGACGCTGATTTTGGACAGCAATGCTTGAAGCACTTCCATCTTGGAACCCTGCGTCCCACAATCCTTTGTGTGTTTATAGTCTGTCAGGATCTCGCTTCCTCTATGAGGGCATGGGGGTAATGAGAGGGGAATTAGCCAAACAGATAAATAGGATTTCTGCAAAAAAACATCCCTCAGAATATCTTTATTATTAGCCACCTACAGTGTGATATTAGGAGGGTCTGGGAGTGAGACATGACTGGATGGGTCGAGTACACCAGACATACAGCTGTGCTGTGTAATTGGTGCATGTTTTTTTTCAGAAATCCTGTTAATATGTTTGTCTTCTTGATCAGTCCTGAAAGGTTTGCATCGACCGCGGCACAGGGAGCTTGCAATCTATCAGGGCTCGCTCGGTAGATATTGATTTAATGGGCAGAGCGTAATACAGCCGTACAGTATGGTCTAACCCAGGACAGGGAAATATGTGGCCTTTTAGCTGTTTCGCTCAGAATTGTAGGAGGTATGTAGAGCAGTGAAATCACATTGAGGGGTTAAACTCAATCTAACGGATCAGGGAACGTAACGGTTTTATAAGGACTTGGATAACACAGGAGCTACCATCTGGTACCTACGTAAACCAGTCAGAAGCAGAATAACCAGGGATTTCCTCTATATTTAGGGTCTATATCAGTGAGTTTCCTAGCAACATGTATTATAAATTCTCCCAACTTTACAGAAGCCATAGTGTGATCCATTTGCACCTATAAGGGAAGAGGCTTATAACCCATGCATTGTGCAGGGCGCAGTGATTTCACGATAGCCCTGTAATATATCATTCTGTGATGGAGGGGGTTATGTGACCCCCATGTGACAGCGCTGAGAGAGGTGTGCACTGTATCAGCCTGGGGCATCGTGGCCTTCCTTCAGTATCCAAAATGATGATGTCATAGCACTTACTGTGTGACGCTGAGATTGCCGCACAGCACTTTGTGATGTCATCCTAAGCACTTATAGGCTCAGACTATGACCTCAGCCAATCACGTTACTCCATACGGCCGAGTGCAGAGCCTGAGAACATGGAGCATTTTGATTGGACGAAGTGTCATTATTTCGGTTTGATGTCCTTTTTGGGTTTCTTTTTAATGTTTGTAGGTAGCTAGCCACGCCAGATTTATTGTGAGAAATGACTTATCATTGGATGAAGGATATTTTTATATGAAGCGGGATTGTATTTTTCTTATAAATAGTTTTATTTTTGCTGTTTTAGCTCCAATTTTGCCGGCAAAACCTAGAAATGGAGAAAATGTGTGAGTTTCCTGTGGGTGAAGGATTCAGGAATCTTACATGTCACCCCACAGTGTGTAAGATCCCTTGCACCACCCTTTCCTGCACGTGCAGTTACACAGTCTGTTTGAAGGTTTAAGACCCTTTTATCAAACATTCCTGTGTAGAAATGTATATATTTGTACGGAAGTTGTCCTTTTTATGAAAAGCAAAACAAATAAACCTAAAAGTATATTGTAAATAGACTGTGATGTTTATGTTCCATCGATTTTCCCCTTAAACGGGGGTCCTGACTGCAAATCAGCTTTCCAACCGCCAAAACGGTTTCATTAGAACGTTTCTAGTTAATATGCCCACATTTGATGTCATCTCTCAGTTCTTCCAGACAGTTCTCCTTTAATCATATGATGAAGAATCCACAGTGGGTTTGTAACGCGGATAGCGTTCTCCCTCTTGCTCCTTGGCCGCTCCGCCTTAACGTGTGCTCCAGAGGCAAGCGGCCATCCCATCTGGCTCCTGGTCCCAAATCACATCTCTAACATGATTATATTTCTCTGGATTTATTAAGACGAATACACATCACACCCTCGCTAATCACTGAGATGAATAATACCAGATCTATGGTTATTTTATTTGGCCATTAGAATGGGAATTTGTATTTTTCTGTACCGCTGATCGAAGAATGTTATCGAACATACGCAGTGTGATAACTTCAGACCTGTAACACACTGGGGATCATGTGTAAACACGGCTCACACGCAGATTGTGTCAAATACTAGCACATGTAGCGTGTGTGCGTCAATATATATTCCGCGGTCTGTGCTGAATGTGCACATGTAGGATGCACGGACGTCCTTCTCTCCCGCGCTGTGGACAGTTGCCACCTTTAAAAAAAAAAAATAATACCAGCCTTGCTGGTGGCGCCATAGGCTTAACATTGGTATTAAGCCAATTTTTTACCGGCCTGCTGGGTGGCAACCCTACGCTGCGTAGTGTCAGGAGAAAAGGTCGCTATTATATATAACGATTGCGCCTCTTTATACATATCCCACAATGTGTCATTGTTCTGGGTAATAACTCCAGGGGATTTTCCCTGCAGGTTGGGCAGTCCCCTTGTGCTTACTAATCCCGTGCCCCAGAGGGGTCTCATGTTTTACAGGAATTCCCCTCTAATGGCACACTGTAGGACATGTATCCCACAGGAGCCAGTGATTTACACTAGGCGGCCTCCTGCCAGTAGAGGGACCACTGAGTCATTGAGGTCTGTCTGGCACTCTGTGTCTAACTCTATGGTTAGCTGGAGCCGCTCCATCCACAGGATCTTGGTTTTATGGCGTTTCTAACTTTTAGCTATCAATCTCTATGGTTACCCGCTCTATCTGCGTCTCTATAGTGATCTGGAGACGCTCTTAGACCTCCAGGATGTCTCTATGGTGAGGTGACTGACAGCACCGAGCACCGGAGCCCGGAAATGGCAGCGCGAATGGGTGGGTGAGATATTGGGGGCAGGGCAGTGTATATACAGTGCAGTGAGGGTATATGAGATATATACAGTGCAGTGAGGGTATATGAGATATATATATATATACAGTGCAGTGAGGGTATATGAGATATATATATATATACAGTGCAGTGAGGGTATATGAGATATATACAGTGCAGTGAGGGTATATGAGATATATATATATATATACAGTGCAGTGAGGGTATATGATATATATATATATATATATACAGTGCAGTGAGGGTATATGAGATATATACAGTGCAGTGAGGGTATATGAGATATATATATATATACAGTGCAGTGAGGGTATATGAGATATATACAGTGCAGTGAGGGTATATGAGATATATACAGTGCAGTGAGGGTATATGAGATATATACAGTGCAGTGAGGGTATATGAGATATATATATATATACAGTGCAGTGAGGGTATATGAGATATATACAGTGCAGTGAGGGTATATGAGATATATACAGTGCAGTGAGGGTATATGAGATATATATATATATACAGTGCAGTGAGGGTATATGAGATATATACAGTGCAGTGAGGGTATATGAGATATATATATATATATATACAGTGCAGTGAGGGTATATGAGATATATATATATATACAGTGCAGTGAGGGTATATGAGATATATACAGTGCAGTGAGGGTATATGAGATATATATATATATATACAGTGCAGTGAGGGTATATGATATATATATATATATACAGTGCAGTGAGGGTATATGAGATATATACAGTGCAGTGAGGGTATATGAGATATATATATACATACAGTGCAGTGAGGGTATATGAGATATATACAGTGCAGTGAGGGTATATGAGATATATATATATACAGTGCAGTGAGGGTATATGAGATATATATATATATATATATATATATATATATATACAGTGCAGTGAGGGTATATGAGATATATACAGTGCAGTGAGGGTATATGAGATATATACAGTGCAGTGAGGGTATATGATATATATACAGTGCAGTGAGGGTATATGAGATATATACAGTGCAGTGAGGGTATATGAGATATATACAGTGCAGTGAGGGTATATGAGATATATATATATACACAGTGCAGTGAGGGTATATGAGATATATATATATATATACAGTGCAGTGAGGGTATATGAGATATATACAGTGCAGTGAGGGTATATGAGATATATATATATATACAGTGCAGTGAGGGTATATGAGATATATACAGTGCAGTGAGGGTATATGAGATATATATATATATATACAGTGCAGTGAGGGTATATGAGATATATACAGTGCAGTGAGGGTATATGAGATATATACAGTGCAGTGAGGGTATATGAGATATATATATATATACAGTGCAGTGAGGGTATATGAGATATATACAGTGCAGTGAGGGTATATGAGATATATATATATACAGTGCAGTGAGGGTATATGAGATATATATACATACAGTGCAGTGAGGGTATATGAGATATATACAGTGCAGTGAGGGTATATGAGATATATATATACAGTGCAGTGAGGGTATATGAGATATATATACATACAGTGCAGTGAGGGTATATGAGATATATATATATATATATATATATATATATATATATATATATATACAGTGCAGTGAGGGTATATGAGATATATATATATATATATACAGTGCAGTGAGGGTATATGATATATATATATATATATATATATATATATATAGTGCAGTGAGGGTATATGATATATTTATATATATATATATACAGTGCAGTGAGGGTATATGAGATATTTATATATATATACAGTGCAGTGAGGGTATATGATATATATATATACAGTGCAGTGAGGGTATATGATATATATATATACAGTGCAGTGAGGGTATATGATATATATATATATATATATATACAGTGCAGTGAGGGTATATGATATATATATATATACAGTGCAGTGAGGGTATATGATATATATATATACAGTGCAGTGAGGGTATATGATATATATATATATATACAGTGCAGTGAGGGTATATGATATATATACAGTGCAGTGAGGGTATATGATATATATATA